>CM067372.1:21177760-21235260 GCA_034401795.1 Chaetoderma sp. LZ-2023a
CATGACACGTGTGTTGGAGAGAGGGAGGTAGGGAGAGAGGGACGGAGAGGGAAAGAGAGAGAGAAAGAGAGAGAGAGAGAGAGAGAGAGAGAGAGAGAGAGAGAGAGAGAGAGAGAGAGAGAGAGAGAGAAAGAGGAAGAGGAAGAGAATGGGAGAGAGGGAGGGAGAGTGGGAGGGAGAGAGGGGTAGGGAGAGGGAGAGAGAAAGTGGAAGCGGAAGGGAGAGAGGGAGAGAGAGTGGGAGGGAGAGAGGGGTAGGGAGAGGAAGAGAGGAGAGAGGGAGGGAGGGAGTGAGGTAGGGAGGGAGGGAGAGAGAGAGGGGAAGAGGGATGGAGAGAGGGAGGGAGAGAGGGAGGGAGGGAGGGAGGGAGAGAGAGAGGGGAGAGAGGGTGAGATACAGGGACAGAGAGAGAGAGCGGGAAGAGGGGGAGAGAGAGAGGAGAGAGAGGGAGGGAGAAAGGCAGAGAGAAATGTGTGGGGATGGTGGGGGGTGGGGGGCGCGGAGTGGGGGGGGGGGGCGAAGACGCTATGCACAAGCGGAATGTAGTGTATCGCGATCTAGTAAGAATGATGAACAAGATGACTTTTCTCGCAGTGTATATACGTGTTCTCTTACAAATCCATGTGTTAAATCGCTGTGTATGATTTGCCAAGGTACTACAGAAGATAAAGTGTGAGATTAGAACTGAAAAAGTCAGGGAATTATTGTGTGAGGTTATAAAGAAAAGCAAACATTTAAAATGAAAGGTTCGTTTAAATACTCCTATTTCCCCTGGTGATGCCCATGCTATTGATGTAAATTATCACTAGAATTGCTGAAGGTCAAATGTATTCCATGTATTGGGAGGGCAAGACCAATCAAAAACTCCGTGTATAAGTCCTTGTCAAAAAACTGCAATGGCTGAAATAATTAAATTTTCACAACTTTATGAAGCAAAGAGTTGTGCTTGCCATTGATATAGATGACAATGACATATAGAAGTATAATTGGTGAGGCAATTAACACACATCTTCCTAAGTTTCACGGATCGTGGCTTCTGGATCTTATAGTTGACCGAGTGAAACATGTCAAGGTTGTTTGCCCAAAGCAGACGAGCAAATCGTATTTGATTTATTATGAAGAATATTATCCATGGTTGCTGTTTCATGTTATTGATGTTTATCAGAAACAACAAGAGATTAGTCCTAGACCCAATTTACGCTGCAGCATTAACTCTAAGAAAAAAGACTGGTATTCCCTGCCTATGAATTTGATGGAACATTGACTAGCAGTCTTGATAATGTGCCACCCAGTTAATATACATTTCTTAACTGGGTTATCGCAGGACCCAGAAAGAGCTTACAGACAGACAGTTTCGAATATTAACGTAACGATATCACAAAGTGTAATGTGTGCAGCAAAGCCTGACATACAGGTACGGTACTCATCCAGAAATGATAAGACAGGTACAGTACTCATCGAGAAATGATAAGACAGGGGCAGTACGCATCCAGAAATGATAAGACAGGTAGAGTACTGATCCAGAAATGATAAGACAGGTACAGCACGCATCCAGAAATGATACGACAGGTGCAGCACACATCCAGAAATGATGAGACAGGTACAGCATACATCAAGAAATGATAAGACAGGTACAGTACGCATCCAGACGGGATAAGACAGGTATAGTCCCGCGTGCAGAAATGATAAGACAGGTACAGTACGCATCCAGAAATGATAAGACAGGTACAGTACGCATCCAGAAATGATAAAACAGGTACAGTACACATCCAGAATTGACAAGACAGGCAGAGCACGCATCCAGACATGAAAAGACAAGTACAGTACGCATCAAGAACTGATGAGACAGGCACAGTACGCATCCATAACTGATAAGACAGGTCCAGTACGCATCCAGAACTGATAAGACATGTATAATACTCATCCAGAACTAATAAGATAGGAACAGTACGCATCCAGATATGATAGGACAGGTACAGTACGTATCCAGAAATGATAAGACAGTCTTCAAAGACTGTAGGTTTAGGACATACATTGCATCGCGACAGGCGAAACAGAAATATGTTGAATCTGCTAAGTACTCATACTACATGATCTCTGTACTAATAATATTCTTAATTAGAAACCTTTACTTGTCGTGCATACTACGCAAGTGGTTTAATAAACTCGAGTCTTGCAAATACATGGCGGAAAGCGAGAAACTTCCACCAACTCAATCAGCACTTAAGTAGCACATACTTAGGGCGCACTTGCAAGCTTCCGTATGACAGCAGACCCATATTTCCCAACAAATACATCTAGATCCTACTAAAACTGGCTGGTACCATACTGAGGATGATACCTTTAGATCAACAACAACTAATCTGAATGCAGCGCATGATGTGTTGCTAGAGCTAGTTAAATGTGGTTTAAGCAAATCAAACTGCAAACATGCACACTGTTCTTGTCGCATGGTACACTTATATGTACAGATCTGTGTACCTGTCAAAGCTGTGGCAACGAGGAACCATCCGTTATACAAATATATACCGAAGATTAGATAATGGTGTGTCTGGGAGTGTAAAAGCACAGTTTATAGCATATTTGTGGTATCATAATTAGGGCCATTCAGCACATCTGTAAATATATGTTAGCTTACTATTACTTCCTCTTATAATTGTAATTAAAATGTTACTGCACAGTGTCCGTGGCCAAAACTTGTTTGATAACGTCACAATTAGTTTATTGGACTAGATCCTGAATTTTTAAGAATCTAATTGTTCTAACTGACATTATAATAACCTAAAAAACCGGCAAAAATGTATTTTACTATTTGATTTTGAATTAAACCTTTGGAAACGTGTGATTTTCTATTATTTCTGGTGCTCGTGATGTTCCAAACTATCGAGTCTTTCTGAAAGGCTTTGCAAACAAGACAGCATTGGCTGCATTTGTATGTGATTCTATTGAGTTAAACGTACCAGGTCGCCTTCACGAAACCCAATCTATCATACATACTGGCGGGTATTAGCACAAGACAGGACTTCATCCGCTCATTCAATAAGCATCTTGAGGTGACAGAACATTTTCTAAGCTTCTCAATGATCAGGTCCCCAGATTACTTTTATTCATCATATAGGCCTGGTTCCATAAACAACGCGTTATATCACGCAGTTAAGCTGCACATAAACAGTCGTGGATCATTAGTTCTTGTTAAGTGTCTGAATGACTATGTTCCAATCGTCAGGTCGCCGTCGTGTAAATTTTGCGAAGAACCCAACCACAGGTGTACCAAGTGTCGGCATGGCCAGCCTGTCCGTTGCTGGAGGTGTATGGGATCCGGTCACAAATTAAACTTGTGTCCAGTATATTAGGAACGTGGCCAAGAAGAAGAGCCAAACAACCATTTGGCCAAGAAGTAGAGCCAAACAACCATTTAAAATACAATATAAGCAAAACTAAGTGTTTGACCAGTTTGGATGCGGTTACTAACGGGACGATGACTAATGACATTGCTATGAATGTAAAGCTGATAAGTCACTCTGTTACTAATTTAAATCCGAAAACTGGTTGTTCTATCGATATAATTAAAACAATCGAATGTATTATAAATTTAAATATGAACGTCGGTAATCGGTTGTGTAAAGAACAACTGTCTGGTCTTCCCACAGTAAGCTCCTCGAGTAAACGTGATGTCAATTCAGTACGTATGGTATGTAGTGATGTGTCCAAACATTGTATTGAGTATCATAATTATTCTAATCTATTGCTCAGTAATAGATATCAACTACTCAGTAACAATACGAGTAATAGTGGTATCGTGTCAAAATGTGGCACACCTGCTAATAACATATTATATGATGAAGACAACGACGATGATGACGATCATAACAATTATGACGATGATGACGATCATGACAATGATGATGATGATCATGATAATGATGACGATCATGTCAATGAAAATGATCATGCCAATGATGATGATGATGATGATGATGATGATGATGATGATGATGATGATGATGACGAGGTAATTGGCGGTGATGATCATGATGATGATGATGATGATGATGATGATGATGATGATGATGATGATGAACTGGATGATGATGATGATGATGTTGTTAGTGGCGGTGGTGATGGTGGTAGTGTTGGTGGTGGTAGTAGTGGTGGTGGTGGCGGCGGCGGCGGCGGTTGTTATGGTGGTGTTTTATGGTGGTGGTGGTGGGGGCGGTGTTGTAATATTAATAATAATAATAATAATAATAATAATAATAATAATAATAATAATAATAATAATAATAAATCCATTGATCTGCCGTCTTTCAATATTAATTCTAAAGGCATTAGGATTGGTCATTTAAATGTACAGCACCTGGTGCCTACGATTGACCAGTTAAAACTGATTATGGAGAAGTGTGAAAAAGAACTTGATGTTTTCTGTACCACTGAGACATTTCTGTCATCAACAATTCCAAATAACTCCATTGAAATTGAAGGCTATGTCAATAAAAGAAAGGACAGAAAAGAACGGACTGTTGTGGAATTGTACTATATATAGCTGATAATTATTCATATGTGAGGAAACTAAATTTTGAAACCGATGATCTGGAAACTCTATGGATTGAAATTATACCCCTTAAGACCAAGCCTTTCCTATTGGGCTGTGTCTATAGACCCCCTGATTCACCCGCTATCTGGATTGATGAATTTGAAGCTACGTTAGAAAAGGTATATTCCGAAAACCCAGATATTATACTTGTAGGAGAATTTAATTTCGACCTTATTAAAGCAGATACTCATAGATGGCAGTCTTTAATTGAACTTTTTCATTTAGAGCAACTTATACGTACTCCAACCAGAGTTACTGAGAAAACATCTAACTGATTGACCATGTGTATGCCACAGATAAAGACAAAATGCAATCGTCACATGTCGGCTCTTTGACACCAAGTGACCATTATCCAATATTCGCTGTGCGCAAATGTAAACCATTCAAATCTCAAAATTCGCAACAGCTTATTAAATACAGGAGCATCAAAAGCTTTAATGAAGCTAAGTTTCTTAGTGACCTGTCTGTATGTGACTTGCGTTCTATAGGTTATTTATGTAGTCCTGATCAAGCGCTTGATCAATGGTATGCAAAATTCATCAACATTATAAATAAACACGCTCCTGTCATTGAACGCAGAGTTAAACGTGTATGTCAACCGGGATGGATGAACACAGAAATTTTAAAAACAATGAAAGAAAGGGATTATCATAAAAACGTAGGAAACATGTTGAATTTAAAATTGTTAAAGCAAAACGTTGCGTATTTGATTAAAGCATCTAAACGAGATTATTTTGCAAATAAATTAGAAGCAGGCAAAAATAATCCGGCTAATATATGGTAAATTCTAAAAGACATAAATCCCAAGGCAAACAAATTACCTTCAATAATCTGTGATGATAATGGAAGTGAAATTCAAAACCCACAAATGCAATCTGAACATTTTAATATATATTTCAGTACAATCGCGTCAAAACTGACACACTCCATGATAACACAAAGGCCAATGGCATTTGATAAGCTATCAGATCATGTTCTTAATAAAGTTCCAGAAAATATAGTTTCGAATTCCATATATAACTGTTGAATATGTGTCCAGAGAACTTAAACTTAAAAACAAATAAGTCATCTGGTTACGATGAATTGAACGCACACTTCCTCAAAGCTGCTGCATCAATAATTGCACCCTCAATTACACTTATTATAAACAAAAGCATAGCTACGGGAGAATTACCCAAAATGTGGAAATGTGCAAAAGTAAAGCCTCTACATAAATCTGATTCAAAAACCAATGTTAGCAATTATAGGCCTATCTCTATATTACCCATTATCTCTAAGGATATTGAACGACACATACATGATCATATTTATAAATTTATAACCAAGTATAATTTATTAGCGGAGTCGCAATCAGGCTTTATATATGTTCAATGTGATTTCCCCTTTTTACTTGTGTTCTACTATTGCATATTTTGTACATTTCTAAATAGTTATATATGTGTTTATGTGTGAATGAATGTGTACGACCTTGCGCGTATGTATGTGTGAATGAATGTGTACGACCTTGCGCGTAAGTATGTGTGAATGAATGTGTACGACCTTGCGCGTATGTATGTGTGAATGAATGTGTACGACCATGCGCGTATGTATGTGTGAATGAATGTGTACGACCTTGCGCGTAAGTATGTGTGAATGAATGTGTACGACCTTGCGCGTATGTATGTGTGAATGAATGTGTACGACCTTGCGCGTATGTATGTGTGAGTGAATATGTACGACCTTGCGGGTATGTATGTGTGAATGAATGTGTACGACCTTGCGCGTAAGTATGTGTGAGTGAATGTGTACGACCTTGCGGGTATGTATGTGTGAATGAATGTGTACGACCTTGCGCGTAAGTATGTGTGAATGAATGTGTACGACCTTGCGCGTATGTATGTGTGAATGAATGTGTACGACCTTGCGCGTATGTATGTGTGAGTGAATATGTACGACCTTGCGGGTATGTATGTGTGAATGAATGTGTACGACCTTGCGCGTAAGTATGTGTGAGTGAATGTGTACGACCTTGCGGGTATGTATGTGTGAATGAATGTGTACGACCTTGCGCGTAAGTATGTGTGAATGAATGTGTACGACCTTGCGCGTATGTATGTGTGAATGAATGTGTACGACCTTGCGCGTATGTATGTGTGAATGAATGTGTACGATCTTGCGCGTATGTATGTGTGAATGAATGTGTACGACCTTGCGCGTATGTATGTGTGCATGAATGTGTACGACCTTGCGCGTATGTATGTGTGAATGAATGTGTACGATCTTGCGCGTATGTATGTGTGAATGAATGTGTACGATCTTGCGCGTATGTATGTGTGAATGAATGTGTACGACCTTGCGCGTATGTATGTGTGCATGAATGTGTACGACCTTGCGCGTATGTATGTGTGCATGAATGTGTACGACCTTGCGCGTATGTATGTGTGCATGAATGTGTACGACCTTGCGCGTATGTATGTGTGCATGAATGTGTACGACCTTGCGCGTATGTATGTGTGAATGAATGTGTACGACCTTGCGCGTATGTATGTGTGAATGAATGTGTACGATCTTGCGCGTATGTATGTGTGAATGAATGTGTACGATCTTGCGCGTACGTATGTGTGAGTGAATGTGTACGTTCTTGCGCGTATGTATGTGTGAATGAATGTGTACGACCTTGCGCGTATGTATGTGTGAATGAATGTGTACGACCTTGCGCGTATGTATGTGTGAATGAATGTGTACGACCTTGCGCGTATGTATGTGTGAATGAATGTGTACGATCTTGCGCGTATGTATGTGTGAATGAATGTGTACAATCTTGCGCGTATGTGTGTGTGAATGAATGTGTACGACCATGCGCGTATGTATGTGTGAATGAATGTGTACGACCTTGCGCGTAAGTATGTGTGAATGAATGTGTACGACCTTGCGTGTATGTATGTGTGAATGAATGTGTACGATCTTGCGCGTATGTATGTGTGAATGAATGTGTACGACCTTGCGCGTATGTATGTGTGAATGAATGTGTACGACCTTGCGTGTATGTATGTGTGAATGAATGTGTACGACCTTGCGCGTATGTATGTGTGAATGAATGTGTACGATCTTGCGCGTATGTATGTGTGAATGAATGTGTACGACCTTGCGCGTATGTATGTGTGAATGAATGTGTACGACCTTGCGCGTATGTATGTGTGAATGAATGTGTACGATCTTGCGCGTATGTATGTGTGAATGAATGTGTACGACCTTGCGCGTATGTATGTGTGCATGAATGTGTACGACCTTGCGCGTATGTATGTGTGAATGAATGTGTACGATCTTGCGCGTATGTATGTGTGAATGAATGTGTACGATCTTGCGCGTATGTATGTGTGAATGAATGTGTACGACCTTGCGCGTATGTATGTGTGCATGAATGTGTATGACCTTGCGCGTATGTATGTGTGAATCAATGTGTACGATCTTGCGCGTATGTATGTGGGAATGAATGTGTACGACCTTGCGCGTAAGTATGTGTGAATGAATGTGTACGACCTTGCGCGTATGTATGTGTGAATGAATGTGTACGACCTTGCGCGTATGTATGTGTGAATGAATGTGTACGACCTTGCGCGTATGTATGTGTGAATGAATGTGTACGATCTTGCGCGTATGTATGTGTGAATGAATGTGTACGACCTTGCGCGTATGTATGTGTGAATGAATGTGTACGACCTTGCGCGTATGTATGTGTGAATGAATGTGTACGACCTTGCGCGTATGTATGTGGGAATGAATGTGTACGACCTTGCGCGTATGTATGTGGGAATGAATGTGTACGACCTTGCGCGTAAGTATGTGTGAATGAATGTGTACGACCTTGCGCGTATGTATGTGTGAATGAATGTGTACGACCTTGCGCGTATGTATGTGTGAATGAATGTGTACGACCTTGCGCGTATGTATGTGTGAATGAATGTGTACGATCTTGCGCGTATGTATGTGTGAATGAATGTGTACGACCTTGCGCGTATGTATGGGTGAATGAATGTGTACGACCTTGCGCGTATGTATGTGTGCATGAATGTGTACGACCTTGCGCGTATGTATGTGTGAATGAATGTGTACGACCATGCGCGTATGTATGTGTGAATGAATGTGTACGATCTTGCGCGTATGTATGTGTGAATGAATGTGTACGACCTTGAGCGTATGTATGTGTGAATGAATGTGTACGATCTTGCGCGTATGTATGTGTGAATGAATGTGTACGACCTTGCGCGTATGTATGTGTGCATGAATGTGTACGACCTTGCGCGTATGTATGTGTGAATGAATGTGTATGATCTTGCGCGTACGTATGTGTGAGTGAATGTGTACGTTCTTGCGTGTATGTATGTGTGAATGAATGTGTACGACCTTGCGCATATGTACGTGTGAATGAATGTGTACGATCTTGCGCGTATGTATGTGTGAATGAATTTGTACGACCTTGCGCGTATGTATGTGTGAATGAATGTGTACGATCTTGCGCGTATGTATGTGTGCATGAATGTGTACGACCTTGCGCGTATGTATGTGTGCATGAATGTGTATGACCTTGCACGTATGTATGTGTGAATGAATGTGTACGACCTTGCGCGTATGTATGTGTGAATGAATGTGTACGACCATGCGCGTATGTATGTGTGAATGAATGTGTACGATCTTGCGCGTATGTATGTGTGAATGAATGTGTACGACCTTGCGCGTATGTATGTGTGAATGAATGTGTACGATCTTGCGCGTATGTATGTGTGAATGAATGTGTACGACCTTGCGCGTATGTATGTGTGCATGAATGTGTACGACCTTGCGCGTATGTATGTGTGAATGAATGTGTACGATCTTGCGCGTACGTATGTGTGAGTGAATGTGTACGTTCTTGCGCGTATGTATGTGTGAATGAATGTGTACGACCTTGCGCATATGTACGTGTGAATGAATGTGTACGATCTTGCGCATATGTATGTGTGAATGAATGTGTACGACCTTGCGCGTATGTATGTGTGAATGAATGTGTACGATCTTGCGCGTATGTATGTGTGAGTGAATGTGTACGACCTTGCGCGTATGTATGTGTGAATGAATGTGTACGATCTTGCGAGTATGTATGTGTGAGTGAATGTGTACGACCTTGCGCGTATGTATGTGTGAATGAATGTGTACGATTTTGCGCGTATGTATGTGTGAGTTAATGTGTACGTTCTTGCGCGTATGTATGTGTGAATGAATGTGTACGACCTTGCGCGTATGTATGTGTGAATGAATGTGTACGACCTTGCGCGTATGTATGTGGGAATGAATGTGTACGACCTTGCGTGTATGTATGTGTGAATGAATGTGTACGATCTTGCGCGTATGTATGTGTGAATGAATGTGTACGACCTTGCGCGTATGTATGTGTGAATGAATGTGTACGACCTTGCGCGTATGTATGTGTGAATGAATGTGTACGACCTTGCGCATATGTATGTGTGCATGAATGTGTACGACATTGCGCGTATGTATGTGTGAGTGAATGTCTACGATCTTGCGCGTATGTATGTGTGAATGAATGTGTACGACCTTGCGAGTATGTATGTGTGAATGAATGTGTACGACCTTGCGCGTATGTATGTGTGAATGAATGTGTACGATCTTGCGCGTATGTATGTGTGAATGAATGTGTACGACCTTGCGCGTATGTATGTGTGAATGAATGTGTACGACCTTGCGCGTATGTATGTGTGAGTGAATATGTACGACCTTGCGGGTATGTATGTGTGAATGAATGTGTACGACCTTGCGCGTAAGTATGTGTGAGTGAATGTGTACGACCTTGCGGGTATGTATGTGTGAATGAATGTGTACGACCTTGCGCGTAAGTATGTGTGAATGAATGTGTACGACCTTGCGCGTATGTATGTGTGAATGAATGTGTACGACCTTGCGCGTATGTATGTGTGAGTGAATATGTACGACCTTGCGGGTATGTATGTGTGAATGAATGTGTACGACCTTGCGCGTAAGTATGTGTGAGTGAATGTGTACGACCTTGCGGGTATGTATGTGTGAATGAATGTGTACGACCTTGCGCGTAAGTATGTGTGAATGAATGTGTACGACCTTGCGCGTATGTATGTGTGAATGAATGTGTACGACCTTGCGCGTATGTATGTGTGAATGAATGTGTACGATCTTGCGCGTATGTATGTGTGAATGAATGTATACGACCTTGCGCGTATGTATGTGTGCATGAATGTGTACGACCTTGCGCGTATGTATGTGTGAATGAATGTGTACGATCTTGCGCGTATGTATGTGTGAATGAATGTGTACGATCTTGCGCGTATGTATGTGTGAATGAATGTGTACGACCTTGCGCGTATGTATGTGTGCATGAATGTGTACGACCTTGCGCGTATGTATGTGTGCATGAATGTGTACGACCTTGCGCGTATGTATGTGTGCATGAATGTGTACGACCTTGCGCGTATGTATGTGTGCATGAATGTGTACGACCTTGCGCGTATGTATGTGTGAATGAATGTGTACGACCTTGCGCGTATGTATGTGTGAATGAATGTGTACGATCTTGCGCGTATGTATGTGTGAATGAATGTGTACGATCTTGCGCGTACGTATGTGTGAGTGAATGTGTACGTTCTTGCGCGTATGTATGTGTGAATGAATGTGTACGACCTTGCGCGTATGTATGTGTGAATGAATGTGTACGACCTTGCGCGTATGTATGTGTGAATGAATGTGTACGACCTTGCGCGTATGTATGTGTGAATGAATGTGTACGACCTTGCGCGTATGTATGTGTGAATGAATGTGTACGATCTTGCGCGTATGTATGTGTGAATGAATGTGTACGATCTTGCGCGTATGTGTGTGTGAATGAATGTGTACGACCATGCGCGTATGTATGTGTGAATGAATGTGTACGACCTTGCGCGTAAGTATGTGTGAATGAATGTGTACGACCTTGCGTGTATGTATGTGTGAATGAATGTGTACGATCTTGCGCGTATGTATGTGTGAATGAATGTGTACGACCTTGCGCGTATGTATGTGTGAATGAATGTGTACGACCTTGCGTGTATGTATGTGTGAATGAATGTGTACGACCTTGCGCGTATGTATGTGTGAATGAATGTGTACGATCTTGCGCGTATGTATGTGTGAATGAATGTGTACGACCTTGCGCGTATGTATGTGTGAATGAATGTGTACGACCTTGCGCGTATGTATGTGTGAATGAATGTGTACGATCTTGCGCGTATGTATGTGTGAATGAATGTGTACGACCTTGCGCGTATGTATGTGTGCATGAATGTGTACGACCTTGCGCGTATGTATGTGTGAATGAATGTGTACGATCTTGCGCGTATGTATGTGTGAATGAATGTGTACGATCTTGCGCGTATGTATGTGTGAATGAATGTGTACGACCTTGCGCGTATGTATGTGTGCATGAATGTGTATGACCTTGCGCGTATGTATGTGTGAATCAATGTGTACGATCTTGCGCGTATGTATGTGGGAATGAATGTGTACGACCTTGCGCGTAAGTATGTGTGAATGAATGTGTACGACCTTGCGCGTATGTATGTGTGAATGAATGTGTACGACCTTGCGCGTATGTATGTGTGAATGAATGTGTACGACCTTGCGCGTATGTATGTGTGAATGAATGTGTACGATCTTGCGCGTATGTATGTGTGAATGAATGTGTACGACCTTGCGCGTATGTATGTGTGAATGAATGTGTACGACCTTGCGCGTATGTATGTGTGAATGAATGTGTACGACCTTGCGCGTATGTATGTGGGAATGAATGTGTACGACCTTGCGCGTATGTATGTGGGAATGAATGTGTACGACCTTGCGCGTAAGTATGTGTGAATGAATGTGTACGACCTTGCGCGTATGTATGTGTGAATGAATGTGTACGACCTTGCGCGTATGTATGTGTGAATGAATGTGTACGACCTTGCGCGTATGTATGTGTGAATGAATGTGTACGATCTTGCGCGTATGTATGTGTGAATGAATGTGTACGACCTTGCGCGTATGTATGGGTGAATGAATGTGTACGACCTTGCGCGTATGTATGTGTGCATGAATGTGTACGACCTTGCGCGTATGTATGTGTGAATGAATGTGTACGACCATGCGCGTATGTATGTGTGAATGAATGTGTACGATCTTGCGCGTATGTATGTGTGAATGAATGTGTACGACCTTGAGCGTATGTATGTGTGAATGAATGTGTACGATCTTGCGCGTATGTATGTGTGAATGAATGTGTACGACCTTGCGCGTATGTATGTGTGCATGAATGTGTACGACCTTGCGCGTATGTATGTGTGAATGAATGTGTATGATCTTGCGCGTACGTATGTGTGAGTGAATGTGTACGTTCTTGCGCGTATGTATGTGTGAATGAATGTGTACGACCTTGCGCATATGTACGTGTGAATGAATGTGTACGATCTTGCGCGTATGTATGTGTGAATGAATTTGTACGACCTTGCGCGTATGTATGTGTGAATGAATGTGTACGATCTTGCGCGTATGTATGTGTGCATGAATGTGTACGACCTTGCGCGTATGTATGTGTGCATGAATGTGTATGACCTTGCACGTATGTATGTGTGAATGAATGTGTACGACCTTGCGCGTATGTATGTGTGAATGAATGTGTACGACCATGCGCGTATGTATGTGTGAATGAATGTGTACGATCTTGCGCGTATGTATGTGTGAATGAATGTGTACGACCTTGCGCGTATGTATGTGTGAATGAATGTGTACGATCTTGCGCGTATGTATGTGTGAATGAATGTGTATGACCTTGCGCGTATGTATGTGTGCATGAATGTGTACGACCTTGCGCGTATGTATGTGTGAATGAATGTGTACGATCTTGCGCGTACGTATGTGTGAGTGAATGTGTACGTTCTTGCGCGTATGTATGTGTGAATGAATGTGTACGACCTTGCGCATATGTACGTGTGAATGAATGTGTACGATCTTGCGCATATGTATGTGTGAATGAATGTGTACGACCTTGCGCGTATGTATGTGTGAATGAATGTGTACGATCTTGCGCGTATGTATGTGTGAGTGAATGTGTACGACCTTGCGCGTATGTATGTGTGAATGAATGTGTACGATCTTGCGAGTATGTATGTGTGAGTGAATGTGTACGACCTTGCGCGTATGTATGTGTGAATGAATGTGTACGATTTTGCGCGTATGTATGTGTGAGTTAATGTGTACGTTCTTGCGCGTATGTATGTGTGAATGAATGTGTACGACCTTGCGCGTATGTATGTGTGAATGAATGTGTACGACCTTGCGCGTATGTATGTGGGAATGAATGTGTACGACCTTGCGTGTATGTATGTGTGAATGAATGTGTACGATCTTGCGCGTATGTATGTGTGAATGAATGTGTACGACCTTGCGCGTATGTATGTGTGAATGAATGTGTACGACCTTGCGCGTATGTATGTGTGAATGAATGTGTACGACCTTGCGCATATGTATGTGTGCATGAATGTGTACGACCTTGCGCGTATGTATGTGTGAGTGAATGTCTACGATCTTGCGCGTATGTATGTGTGAATGAATGTGTACGACCTTGCGCGTATGTATGTGTGAATGAATGTGTACGACCTTGCGCGTAAGTATGTGTGAATGAATGTGTACGACCTTGCGCGTATGTATGTGTGAATGAATGTGTATGACCTTGCGCGTATGTATGTGTGAATGAATGTGTACGACCTTGCGCGTATGTATGTGTGAATGAATGTGTACGATCTTGCGCGTATGTATGTGTGAATGAATGTGTACGACCTTGCGAGTATGTATGTGTGAATGAATGTGTACGACCTTGCGCGTATGTATGTGTGAATGAATGTGTACGATCTTGCGCGTATGTATGTGTGAATGAATGTGTACGATCTTGCGCGTATGTATGTGTGAGTGAATGTGTACGATCTTGCGCGTATGTATGTGTGAGTGAATGTGTACGACCTTGCGGGTATGTATGTGTGAATGAATGTGTACGACCTTGCGCGTATGTATGTGTGAATGAATGTGTACGACCATGCGCGTATGTATGTGTGAATGAATGTGTACGATCTTGCGCGTATGTATGTGTGAATGAATGTGTACGACCTTGAGCGTATGTATGTGTGAATGAATGTGTACGATCTTGCGCGTATGTATGTGTGAATGAATGTGTACGACCTTGCGCGTATGTATGTGTGCATGAATGTGTACGACCTTGCGCGTATGTATGTGTGAATGAATGTGTATGATCTTGCGCGTACGTATGTGTGAGTGAATGTGTACGTTCTTGCGCGTATGTATGTGTGAATGAATGTGTACGACCTTGCGCATATGTACGTGTGAATGAATGTGTACGATCTTGCGCGTATGTATGTGTGAATGAATTTGTACGACCTTGCGCGTATGTATGTGTGAATGAATGTGTACGATCTTGCGCGTATGTATGTGTGCATGAATGTGTACGACCTTGCGCGTATGTATGTGTGCATGAATGTGTATGACCTTGCACGTATGTATGTGTGAATGAATGTGTACGACCTTGCGCGTATGTATGTGTGAATGAATGTGTACGACCATGCGCGTATGTATGTGTGAATGAATGTGTACGATCTTGCGCGTATGTATGTGTGAATGAATGTGTACGACCTTGCGCGTATGTATGTGTGAATGAATGTGTACGATCTTGCGCGTATGTATGTGTGAATGAATGTGTACGACCTTGCGCGTATGTATGTGTGCATGAATGTGTACGACCTTGCGCGTATGTATGTGTGAATGAATGTGTACGATCTTGCGCGTACGTATGTGTGAGTGAATGTGTACGTTCTTGCGCGTATGTATGTGTGAATGAATGTGTACGACCTTGCGCATATGTACGTGTGAATGAATGTGTACGATCTTGCGCATATGTATGTGTGAATGAATGTGTACGACCTTGCGCGTATGTATGTGTGAATGAATGTGTACGATCTTGCGCGTATGTATGTGTGAGTGAATGTGTACGACCTTGCGCGTATGTATGTGTGAATGAATGTGTACGATCTTGCGAGTATGTATGTGTGAGTGAATGTGTACGACCTTGCGCGTATGTATGTGTGAATGAATGTGTACGATTTTGCGCGTATGTATGTGTGAGTTAATGTGTACGTTCTTGCGCGTATGTATGTGTGAATGAATGTGTACGACCTTGCGCGTATGTATGTGTGAATGAATGTGTACGACCTTGCGCGTATGTATGTGGGAATGAATGTGTACGACCTTGCGTGTATGTATGTGTGAATGAATGTGTACGATCTTGCGCGTATGTATGTGTGAATGAATGTGTACGACCTTGCGCGTATGTATGTGTGAATGAATGTGTACGACCTTGCGCGTATGTATGTGTGAATGAATGTGTACGACCTTGCGCATATGTATGTGTGCATGAATGTGTACGACCTTGCGCGTATGTATGTGTGAGTGAATGTCTACGATCTTGCGCGTATGTATGTGTGAATGAATGTGTACGACCTTGCGCGTATGTATGTGTGAATGAATGTGTACGACCTTGCGCGTAAGTATGTGTGAATGAATGTGTACGACCTTGCGCGTATGTATGTGTGAATGAATGTGTACGACCTTGCGCGTATGTATGTGTGAATGAATGTGTACGACCTTGCGCGTATGTATGTGTGAATGAATGTGTACGATCTTGCGCGTATGTATGTGTGAATGAATGTGTACGACCTTGCGAGTATGTATGTGTGAATGAATGTGTACGACCTTGCGCGTATGTATGTGTGAATGAATGTGTACGATCTTGCGCGTATGTATGTGTGAATGAATGTGTACGATCTTGCGCGTATGTATGTGTGAGTGAATGTGTACGATCTTGTGCGTATGTATGTGTGAGTGAATGTGTACGACCTTGCGGGTATGTATGTGTGAATGAATGTGTACGACCTTGCGCGTATGTATGTGTGAATGAATGTGTACGACCTTGCGCGTATGTATGTGTGAATGAATGTGTACGACCTTGCGCGTATTTATGTGTGAATGAATGTGTACGACCTTGCGCGTATGTATGTGTGAATGAATGTGTACGACCATGCGCGTATGTATGTGTGAATGAATGTGTACGACCTTGCGCGTATGTATGTGTGAATGAATGTGTACGACCTTGCGTGTATGTATGTGTGAATGAATGTGTACGACCTTGCGCGTATGTATGTGTGAGTGAATGTGTACGATCTTGCGCGTATGTATGTGTGAATGAATGTGTACGACCTTGCGCGTATGTATGTGTGAATGATGATTCAAACATCGACATTCGACGAGGTAATTATTCTACAATACTGTTTTAGTAATAACTATCGAAAAAGAACAAATATGTTAATTATCTAATTTAACAGTCATTTTACTTGTGCTATAATATTGTATATTTTGTATATTTGTAAATATATATATATATATATATATATATATATATATATATATATATATATATATATATATATATATATATATATATATATATATATATATATATATATATATATATGTATATATGTATAAATATATATATATATATATATATATATATATATATATATATATATATATATATATATATATATATATATATATATATATATATATATATATATATATATATATATATATATATATATATATATATATATATATATATATATATATATATATATATATATATATATATATATATATATATATATATATATATATATATATATATATATATATATATATATATATATTTACAAATACAAAATATACAATATTATAGCACAAGTAAAATGACTGTTAAATTAGATAATTAACATATTTGTTCTTTTTCGATAGTTATTACTAAAACAGTATTGCAGAATAATTACCTCGTCGAATGTCGATGTTTGAATATATATATAAACTGATATAGACTGATAAACTGTCAAACGATGACATTTTGCGATGACGTTTCATGAATGACAAATCGTAGTAAACAAATCGTTGTAAAACAGTACCGTGTAGTAATCCATACGCGTCACGCTCACATCAATCGATGTATATATATACATACATAGAGAGAGAAAGAGAGAGAGAGAGAGCTAGCCAGTTCCATATTTTTCTATATGAGCACATGTGCCATATTCAACGGAGTATTTTCATTGGCTGTTGGGTGCTCAACCCATTTAAATCGACCAATTAAAACATCGATTGATGTGAGCGTGACGCGTATGGATTACTACACGGTAGTGTTTTACAACGATTTGTTTACTACGATTTGTCATTCATGAAACGTCATCGCAAAATGTCATCGTTTGACAGTTTATCAGTCGGCAGCGAAGTAACGATTGATGGCCGTGGCTCTGCGATAGTCTTAGAAGAAAAGTGTAGTTTACGGCTGACATCGCCCGATTTTGTGTTTGTCACTATATAATATATATATAAAAACGAAATGAAAATGAAAACCTAGCTGACCCGGAAATACGTCATCACTTAACAAGCCCATAGCAGCCATTTGCTATGGGCTTGTTAAGTGATGACGTATTTCCGGGTCAGCTAGATTATTAAATACACAAAACAATGTTTTGATTAACAACAAATGATGACCTCATAAACACTTACTGATGTAATAAAGCAAAATAAACACTTTCAGGTTGCAAATCATGTGCAGTGACGTCATGCTTAACAAGCCCATAATAACAGCTACCTGTGATAGGCGTAGTTCTGGTGCTAATGACATTGAAATGCATTTATATAAACCATTTTGTGGAGAAAATATGTTTGGAAAATGGGGATTTTTGCCCGGATTATTGATGACGTCACTGCGACATCATGAATCATTTGCCAGAATGATGTCATTTCCTTGAGTGGCACATAATGAAAACCTACATACAAGTTTTAAACGACCACGGCATAGTATAAACCACAGTGCACCCTTGTTAATTTTCGCAGATTTTGCAGGCTGAACGATACCTTTGAGAGGCGGTGGGCCGTGTCTTAACACTTACTATGCAATCGTTTAGTCCCGTTTTTCCATCCATACTGTAATTAATAGGGGGCTTACAGATTCTTGTTCTAGTAACCATTTCATGTTCAAGCCGGTCAAAACCATCATGTAAAGTTGTCTTGGGGAATAACCATTTACCGTCTAAGAGAAGACTTTTTGAAAATGAATCCCTGGAATAAATGGCTCGATAACCACGCCATTCATTCAAGTCGTAAATTTTCAAAAATTGTCTCCAATAAGTCCACAAATAGGCATTCGCTTAGCAGATATTTCTATTTTCATGAACAGATTTAGCAATTAAAGGGTTAAGCGGAACTAAACATTACAGTTCTTTGGTATCACGTGGCCTGGTTATTAGCAGCGAATAACCTTGCTTATAAAAAACATGCATAACATGCAGACATACATCATTTGTTGACGGCATTTTATGTATGACAATCTTTGCCTAGGAATATGTACTCTCGCGCTGGATAGGAACAGTATAGCTAAATAGTCAAACACCAGTTCCCCTTATACACTTGCCTAACTTTCCTTGAGAGCACGATTCAATCTTGTTTCGAATGAAAGGAATGTGATAGACTTAAATACTAACGCAGGGTGATACGACCGCGAATCAGCATCAAACAACCTCCAAAAAGTGATGGGTCATCAGAATTCACCTTTCCAGAGTATCCATCCATCATCTGACTTCGTATGACGTCATAATCAGCCCAGGGCAAATTGGTTTCAAAATATTCAACAGCATGTTTATTAAATAGCAAAGAATTACAAAGACATACAATTTATACAACGTGTCGGACTCTGAGATTTGATGAGGGTCTATATGGAACCCTTTGTGACGTAATGATTGTGACGTCATCATACACGCGCTGAGCTAAGAGAAACGTAAGAGTGTTTACATGGGCTTTTGAGAGCAAAGCTGATGGTCTTTTCTTTGGGTGTACGAGCACGCAGGAAGGCGTGGACTATAGCTATGTTAAGACGAATTCCTTCGTAAAGACATTTCTGGAGTGGTGTGATAGTCGTTTCTTATGATCGAGCTTTCACTGTGAAGGGTGGGGGTTGTGATCTACATGCTGCAGATTGCGTGTATCATTATTCATGTAGCGGAAAATATTGCTCGAGATTTGACATGCCACTACACTTTCGGGACATTAATGAGTTTAAGCACAAAACGTCTGGTCGACCTAAAAGGAACACCAGGGATAGGTGTTTCTGAAAATGTCTCCTTACCTTGATCTGCACGACGAAGAGCAATTTATTGTTTCTGCTTTGATAGAAAATGAAGGAATTTCTGTCTGGTACTAATTCTCTTCCAGATGACAATCACTATCTTAAGAGCCAGTTGCAAGAACGGTATGGAAACTTCGTTTGAAGCAGATAACGCCCTAATGATATTGTGACAATGAGGGAAAAAGCAGCGTACATACCGATGTCAAACAAAGAAGCCACGAGTGTGATGGAGAATATAAAAAGGCAATCATTGAAACTGCTGTGAGGCTGAGTAAAAGTGATATTAAGTCTAATTCTTCCGTTCATACAAATCGGTTCCCAAGTACCCAGACACTTGAGTTTGATTTCGCTTTGTTATTCATTCCTGACACACTATGCACAGCGTTGTATATCATGTTTGTATGTGCGGATACTAGACGAAAGGTTGCAGGTATAGGCCATGACATAATTGAAGCAGTGTGGCCACGTGCGTTCCGTGTCACATTACAAGTTGGTTCTACAGTGCAGACACACCATTTCTATCGTTATGAATTCATCACAAACACACTTTGTCTGATACAGATTTTGTTCCTCATATAGAGAAGTCCTGTGATTTGAGACAAATGCCGCTGATTGTGTTACTTCAGACGTGGAGGCATAGCTTTGTAGGACTTTTTGCTGGCGACAATGTTGACCACACTGTTCTCACAATCGATATTGTAAAGGGACTTCCATGGGATATAGATTCTCGTGGCATTAACATCAGGGCGACGGACAGACCATATGATTCCTTGGCGAAATATTTCAGAACTGAACATTGTAGAGACGAGTGGGTGCGGATGTGGACATCGTAAACTGGAAACTCGATTGGCTGCGCGTGTACTCGACAACTTTGATCGAGGAAGATAGAGACGTTCTTATCATCCTCGTTTACTATGCATAAACAGAAAGTACGCATTAAACAACGTGTATAACATCAACCATATGAAACGCATTC
This sequence comes from Chaetoderma sp. LZ-2023a, assembly GCA_034401795.1. NCBI lineage: Eukaryota > Metazoa > Mollusca > Caudofoveata > Chaetodermatida > Chaetodermatidae > Chaetoderma > Chaetoderma sp. LZ-2023a. The sequence continues at coordinate 21,198,650 of CM067372.1, forward strand.
TTGAAGGATTTGAATGGTCAGTTACTATTCATTCACACAGTTACTGGGCGTGATATCATCTCCAGGAATTTTGGCATCGGTAAAAAGTTCGCTTATCAGAAATTAGTGAATGATGATTCAATCGTATAGTCTGAATGCATTTATTTTTCCAAACCAAGCAGATGCTATGTTTACGGACCTTGGCAGTCTGTGATGTCTGTTATGTTTGCTGGAAAGTACAATGACTCACTTTCACCTTTGCACCATAGCATCTTCAGCTAGAAAGTGGTTTCAGCTCAATCATTTGTAACACCTGAACACCCTTCCTCCTACTGCATATGCCACTGGATTCCACTGCCAAAGAGTTTGCTACCAGATCATGGTGTGGATTGCTGAGAAAGAGACATGGATGCCCTGAATTGGGGTTGTATGTGGGAGGAAAGTCGGCTGGTGCCATTTATGTGAGAATTTAATACAGCCCCTGACGAAGAACACTTTGACAGCGATGATTGATGTAAAGAAAATTTGTCTTATTGGATTCAGTTGTCCGCGAAACCACCCCGTAGACACCAACGCCGCCTGCCTAGATGCTATCTTGAATTTCTCTGCTACCGAATGACCTCATAACATTCTAAGTAGTCTTACCTAGTTGGTAGACTGCCATAATCTAGGGATAGACACCAAAATCATCCGACTACTATGAAGTTATGAGACAGTTAATAACTTATGTAAATTTTTATGGTTATGACGGCCATTATGGTCGTAGTGTTGAATTTCCCAAATATCTTATAATTCCATGGCATGTTACCTTCTCTTACTGGGCGCTAGGCTTGTAAAACCTGGGGTCTAACACGAAAATCTCCTGACTACCTAGTATGAATAATCAACAGTTTATGTCGATTTTAGGAGTTCGACGACTATCATGAACACCAAGTTGGATTTTCGCAAAAATCTATACCCCACGGCATTCTACCTGGTATTAATGTGATGCTAGGCGCCAATAACCTGGAGGTAAACACAACACTCACCAGCCAGATATAGGTCGCCGCGGTCTGTAGAAGTCGCCCAGCAAAGATCCATATTTCGCCATGTGCTAAGGATGTCAGAAGAGACACCAGCACAGAGAGCCTTGGAATTCGTCCTACTCGGAGCCAGCAAATACAAAGCCAGGAGAGGATTACATTGCATAAATCTTCTAAGCATGCTACGAGGTGCTCTCAATGAAGCAGGACTAGGTACACGCAAGCCAAGAATGGAGCTGAGGAAGCGAATGATTTCGACTGAGGACAGCACACAGTGAGCAAAAGCGAAGAAGGACTGGTTGCAGCTGTAGGATGTTTCTACTACCACAGCCGCAGAATACAGTACTCATACAAAGACACAACAATCACCTGTCAGACATTCTACCTGGCATTAATGTGGTGATAGACCTCAATAACTTGGGTGTAGACACAACAATCACCTGTCAGACATTCTACCTTACATTGATGTGATGATAGGCCTCAATAATCTGGGTGTAGACACACTACTCACCTGTCAGCCATTCTACCTGGTATTAATGTGATGATAGGCCTCAATAACTTGGGTGTAGACACAACAATCACCTGTCAGGTATTCTACCTGGTATTAATGTGATGCTAGGCGCCAATAACCTGGGTGTAGACACAACAATCACCAGTCTGGTATTCTACCTGGTATTAATGTGATACTAGGCTCCAATAACTCAGTGGTAGACACAGCACTCACCTGTCAGGCATTCTACCTGGTATTAATGTGATGCTAGCCTCCAATAACTCAGGGGTGGACACAACAACCACCAGTCAGATATGCATAGTTCATAACTTATGGACATTCATAGGACTCAACATTTTAGCAGGAGTATGAAAGGGTTCTTCGGTCCTTTAATCAATAAACAGCGCCATTTGCATTCAACTTATTATTTCTAACAAAACAGGTTATAAATTTAAGTTCTAATTTTGGATTTTATGTTTACAAACACTAGATTTTAATTTCAGTTTTTCCCGTTCCTTGTTTATTTAAACACACGCAATTACTTTAAGCTAATATCATTTATTTGATAGCATTATCTTTCAATTTCCTCTCTTAATATTTTTCCCCCCAAATTTTTCTGTCTAATTTCAGTTCTTAGATTTCCTTTACAGACTGCCCTCAACCCCATCACACCTCATAGAGAAATAAAGTAATTCCCCTTCCCACCCCTCCTTTACCAAGCATACAACATTGACATCCGCCAACAACAGCTCATTAGGCAACAACAGGCAATGCGTACACCCTTCAGGGAAGCACCTCCAGATAGAGTCATGCCTCAAATACATCTAGGTGTAAGCGAACGAATAGGGTTCTGTCAGCCATCTTGGACACCATGTTGGAATTCTCATAAAACTAATAACCTCAAGGCATTCCACCCGGTGTTAATGTGTTGTTGGGCTATATGAATCTATGGGTAGACACCAAAATAACCCGACGGCATTCTACCCAGTCTTAATGTGTTGCTGGGCTATCTGAATCTATGAGTAGACACCAAAGCCGCCATTCTAGTGTGAATAGTTAACGACTTATGGACATTTTATCGTTTCGGCGGCCATATTGACCACCATCTTGAAAATACCGACTTTCCTACCATAAACGTTGAAAAACCTTTCGGAGCAATTTTATTCGGGTCAAACCATATATTGACCCCACTATGTATTTTGAGCACTTACGTGGAACTGTGTGCTAAATATCGTACTCTATGTGACAGTAACGATTAAGTAATGTTCCTGTCGGTATAATGAAAGGCAATCTAATTCATACATAATTAAGTCTTCTAAATTCGGTATATACAGCTTGTAATATTACTGTGCTTGTTCATAATGTCAAACCAGTACTGAATTATAAAGCTGACATTTGGCGCAGTCCCTACCATGTAATCATATCTACACAGGCAGATACCCTGATCGTGCGCGCTACAAACTGTCATTACTGAAACGTGAGCATTGATGGTAACTTATTCACCCATTCATCCACCCATTCATTCTATTCAGCCGTTCGTCTATCCATCCATCCAGCCAGCGTAATCCATTCAATACCTTGACGATATATGTGATGACGATAGCGATCAAGAAAAATGCATACCCGAGATGATGCCGACAAGGCCCCATCAAGGATAACAAGATCAAATCTCACATGTGTGTAAAGAACTGCATATGCGAGTAACTAATAAGCATAATCCATGTTTACACCGTACTTCTCTGCTTATGTCCCGAGTAGAGGGCTGCGGAAAAGGCACCGACATCTGCAACAACATGATAATGTGTTGATAACCTTGTCATTTAGCCCCAATTGTCACCATTCACCGCTTATTGGCGGGACAATTAACGTATCAGCTTCGGCTCTCCGAACATATACATTTTATGCTTATCTATCGCAGAATTAGTATTGTGAAAATTTTGTTAGTGTCATGATTAGCACAATTTCAACATCTGATCTATAATTTTATTCATGCTTTGTTAACCGGTTTCTCCTCAAACACACGATTCAGCTGAAAGCCATTTAGCACATTAAGAGAGCGATATATATGCTTGATGAAAAGATTTTATCGTGCCACTATTAGTGATATAAGCATATGTATATGATGATTTGCTTAAACCCATTCACTGAACAACCTGTATGCCTAACCTAATTCCATAATCTACTTTTCAACCATGTTGAAAGAACACGGACAGTTGTAGATTGCTACGTAGACTAGATGATAGCTAGCCTATTTGGCCACGTCGTAATCCATCCTCGTGAGGCAGTCAACATTTACACGCCGCTGCCTAGGTACACAGCTGCTCCATAAAATACATGTGTTGGACGAGTTTAAGGACGTGTATGACAAGACAGCCACCGTGAGTATGACATCCTATAAATATGCCCCCAGCAGTTTGAATGGTTTTTACGTACGGCGAAGTCGGGTAGCTATATTTATCGGAGCTTGTTGTTAAATAAGCTCATATAATTAGTAAAGTAAATGAAATTTATGGATATTTTATTGTAATTCCATCTCGTCCCATACGGTACGTAGATATTATGTGAGATGAAGACAACTCCTCAGGCTTTAGCATAGAAAACCAATGCATTGTGAAATAATGGGTGGGTCCCCTCAATAAGGGAGGGCACATAATATCTATGTGCCATATGGGACGGGATGAAATTACAATCAAATATCAATAAATTTCATTTAATTTATTAATTCCATCCAGTCTCTCTGGTACAAATCTATTATTTGAGATATTTAGAAAAATGCATCTGATTTCTGTACTGAATCAGTCAATACTGTAAATGAGCGATGTTAGGACGTACATTCAATCTAATATAGTATGCCATTCCTCGCTGTCACATCGTGTTTTGCACAACAGCATTTACAAATGTAACCTCAATTATAACTGGTATCCTATAGACTTTCAGAAAACTGATCCTCTTGACCAACCAGCAGTCCTCATAATGGTGACTACTGGCCCATTCTTCAAAGGTGCATTAGTTGTTGATACTGACCGAATGCTATGCGTCTTAAAATGTTAACATACACAACTGCACTAAGTAAAAATATTTTTATCCACCTAGCTATTGTAGCCTTTGATACTGGCTTATGATCACCGGTATAGCTAATGAACAATCTTGATCAGTTATTGCACAATCCACCAGTTCTATGTATATATTCTTTCCATAAGGTCACAACACACAATTTTTCATTAGTAGAATCTTTTTTGAAAACAAGTTCCATTTGCTGCCTGCTAGGCTTTGATTGCTTCAGCAGATCTCCAAATCTAATCTTTACAAATGTATTCACAAACTCTATATTACGTATGTCAATCAAATATAAAGATTGAACTCGCTGTTCCGACAGAAGACCAAGCAACATCACAAGGGTTAACGATAATTGCTTCAATGATAGAATATTTATATCTGGTTCATTATTAATAGAGTCAAGAACTAAATTGACATCCCATGTTGCGATATACCGCGGTAGTGCTGCTTTAATATTATATACACCTTTCAAAAATCTCTTTATCAAATGATTATTACCGATACTTTCGCTAGTCTCAACACTAAGCAAGCCAGATAATGCTGATCTTGCTGAATTTAGACAAATGTAGCATAATCCAGACTTGTATAAAAAAATTGAGAAGATCCAACATGTTGTTTATAAATGGTGAAAAAGGATCAAGTTGCTTTGTTCACAAAAAATCCCAAATCCACTTTTTAATATATACTCGATATTAGGATTGTGTGGAACTGCACCCTGACTGCAAAAGCACGTCAGCAGCTTGTTGTGACATGCCCATCTTGCGGAGTGCTTGCCCGGTTTTCTGAAAGCAGCCAGGTGAAGATTGTGTATCAAAGAGTGCTGCATTGCCCTGTTGTTTGGCATTATTAACAATATCCTGCTCACTGGACGGATACGTGGGCAGTCCGAGAAGAAATTTACGAGCCTCGGAAACCAAGACTGTGTTGGCCATATAGGTGCTATTAAAATCGCTTCTGTTGCACCCTCCTCCACTTTTCTTAATATATATGATACTAAAAGAAGGGAAAATGTAATTAAGTGATTTCCCCTAATGCATGGTAAATGCGTTCACAGCCAACGCCTCAGGGTATGGCTTCCATGACACATAATTGTGTAATAGGTTATTTACCCTGGATGCAAATAGATCGATATCTGGTTTCCCAAAAACTGACATGAGCTGTTTAAAACACATTTGTTTAAATCCAGTATGTGCCATTATTATGTTCCCGTGAAGCCAAGTCAGCTTCTGTGTTCAGGGAGCCAGATAAGTGTGTAGCTGATAGCAAACTATTTCTCGGGCTATTCCATAACCAGATATCCCTAGCAATGCCATTACATAACACTTTCATTCCATCCTGTTTGGTAATATACATCATAGATGTAGTGTTATTCACGAATATTTTGATATGAACATTACGCATATTATTACAAATAGACTTAAGAGTTAGCAATGCTGCATGCAATTCTAAATAGCTTATATGTTTTTACGCCTCTCCTTCATTCCAGAGTCCACCAGTCGATTGCCCATTATATGTTCCACCCAGCCTAAATTTGAGGCATCACTAGTTAAAATATTGTCATGGTTGGGACCCCTCACTGGCTTGTCACACATTGCAATGCTCCCAATCCACCATTTTAAGTCTTCTCTGCATTCCAAATTCAGAAAAAGGTTCCATCATAATTGCCTAAGCTACTCCTCAGTGTTTCATTTTTCAGAAACTCCAGTCGCTTTACATACATAGGTCCATGTTTTACAGCTGGTTCAGAAGTTATTAATATTCCAATAATTTCAGTAAACTCCCTAATAGTATAATGATTACTGTATTCTGCGGCTGTCGTAGTAAAAACATCCTACACCTGCAATCAGTCCTTCGCTTTTGCCCACCATGTCTTGTCCTCAGCCACACTCCTTAGCTTCCTTAGGTCCATTCTTGACTTGAGTGTACATAGTCCTGCTTTCTTGAGGTCACGTCGTAGCACGCTTAGCGGACTGATGTAATGACGTCCTATCCTGACTCTGTGTTTGCTGGCTCTGAGTAGGGCGAATTCCAAGGCTCTCTGTGCTGGTGTGTCTTCTGGCATCCTTAGCATCCATAATAGTGCATCGTCTGGCATCCTTAGCATCTCTAATCGTGCATCGTCTTTTCTCTAACAGCTGATCAAGCTTGTTAATGGTTTAAATGCTTTGCCGCTAGTTAACTTGATTGACATTTTCTTAGAATTTAATATGAAACCTAAAAATTTAATTTTTGTAGTAGGTTCTAATATTGATTTATCAGAGTGCACAGTGAATCCTAGTCTGCCCATAATATCCACTGTCTCTGCAATACTTTGTTTACATTCACAATATGTATTTGACACCTATACAGAATCATCAGTTCACGTTCGCAGGGCCCTGTTTTCTTAATGTCGAAAATATGCAGTTCATCAATTTTGTAAATATACGTGGCAGACTTGAAAGAAATTTCAGATATTTTCGGTCATTTTTTTTAAGAGAATGGTGTAATAGGCATCCTTTATAGCTTTTACTTTTACACTATAGATGGTGAAACAATAATTTCTAAACATTAACAATAATACCGACCTTAGAGTGTCCATCTTAAAATGTGGACTACGATCATACTGATTCAAAGATTTAAGATTCAAAATAACTCTGCAGCCGCCATCTTTCTTTTGCTGAGTAAAAACGTTTGATTTAAATTCACCATCTTGCTTGTCAAACACATGTTCAATGACATAATACGTGGTTTACTGCTAGTAAAACTCACCTCTTCACTACAGGTAGCTAGCCTATTGATATAATACAACTCTACATCTGAGACTTCTTTTTCTAGCCCCACCCCTTATATTCCTCATCTTTGATTTCTTTGTGTAGAATGAGTCGTTCTTTTTGCCTCTAAAGGTCTCCCATACGCCCCACGACCAATCAGGTTAGTGTGCCTAGCTGGTGGATTGCGATATTGATTCTTATTGTATTGGCCAGAGAAACCCGGTCTCATTTCTTAGCTAAGTCTACTCGCTTCTCAAATATCTTTCAATTGTTTGGGCAAGTCATCTCCAAATAACATATCTGTCACTTTTGTGATCATGTTTACATAGCTGTTTGTATCTCTTATTGAGTAACGTTATCCTTGCGATATTGACTTAAAGCAATAAATCCAGCTGAAATCAGTTTCATAGAGTCAGTAAGTTTACCAATAGCATCCTTACAATCACTCATAGACTTGATTGTACAAAATTCATAATAGTTATCCCTACTGAAATTAATGCTACTATGCCTTTAGCAAGCAATCCCTGTACATTGCCCATTTGTTGTCTCTGGAATGTATGGAGGGGGGGGGGGATTAGCCAGATCCCATATCTTGTAATTTACTCTAGGCGTTGACAGATTATTTTAATTCTGTGGCCTAAGATATGCCTGTCTAAGATCTCTTAATTTGTTTAATCTTTCATTATTAGCAGCAAGTGGAAAGAGATGTAGACTGAATCTACCAAGCTTTGCTTAGTATCAAGTCCTATAATTGCGTCCTGGCAATAAAAATTCTGCATATCATTTAGCACCGCATTAATCTGCCTCGCTTTAAACTCATTATCATTGTCCGAATCATTGACTTCAACACTTAGTTCGTTTGTAATGCTTGAGAAAGGGTCTGGGGTTTCGCCATCCAGCACTTCCTTCACCCCCACCCCCTCATCGTCTATATCATGATGGGAGGTCTGTAAACAACACAGTTTCACAGGCGGCTCATATTCCATTGGCTTATCATGTTTACTACAGATATGTTGAGTAACAGTGGCCTGCTATGATATCAACTTGTTAACAAATCCATGTGTCTTTGTTGTGTTTCTCTTAATGACTTAAACATATTTAACTTATCAGACTGATTCACAGTTGAATTACTTTGGGTTACACGCGCCCCACTACACTTGGAATTTTTTACTGAGTTCAGAGACAGTTATTGAATGATCTGCCATCACGGCGAAACATTCACCAGACTGGCATTCAACGTAGCTGTCATTGCTGAAGTGACCCTGGACTGCAGATATTCTGTAACAAGAGAGACAAAACAAATGCACGTTTTGACTTAATCTTGCAGTGATATCCATCAGATAAGCGTGTACTTCGACACATACATGACTATAGTGGGAATAAGGTCAACTACAATGTCCACAATTGACATACATGAGTATTTTCACAAAGCACTAAATAAACATCACATTATGAAACAAGATTACACGTGTCTCAATTATCTCTCTTACAATTTTCTAGTAGTATCATATACTACACAGTAGATAAAACTTCCCTTTAATAAAGTAATGGTACTCCAATTAAAAACACGTCCTAGTCGCTCGAGGTAAACTGTCAAACTGAGGAGCCGTCTTCATCTCAAATAACATATTTATACCAGAGGTATCGGATGGAATCCTGAATGACTGTGTCAATGTCGTTATTACACCCGAACTTAACCCTTACCACTCTGATGTCAATATTCTATCTTTTACTGCGTCAATATCAAAGAAACTGGTGTACATTTTCCAACAACTTTGGTGGAAAATGTTGCTGTCTACGACAACACCATCTCTCACCAAATTTGTTTCAAAATGAACACCTGGGTTCATCTTTAAATTTAATTCGAATATTTAAAGTTTTGACAACATAGTCCACCACACGGAGCACACGCAATGAATCTGTCACTCAAATATCAGACGTCATAATCAAATGCGTCACGTGGTAGATGACCTAAAAATCAGAATGACGTATGTGCTTCATGAAACTACAAACGTCTGTTACGAAAGTATTGAAATGTGTATGCCAATGGTGACTACGATTTAATAAACATTATTCTGAACCTTTCTGAAACTAATTTGACTGCGAGCTTTTACTGCCATAGCAACTGTAGAAATTTAGATTATTGGAATTTAGTTTTCAACGCCTCACATTGATTTCAACAATGATACTAAATGGGCTGATCATTGCTAGAAACGGGCGGAGCTTAGCTCGGAACGGATCGCCATATTAATAATTATCCTTAGATGGGCAATTAAATAGGCATATATGTGATTCGCTAACATATGCCACTTGGAGCCAAAATATCGCTGCTCTTTTAACTTGTTTGTTCTTTTTAGTTACTGGCTTAACTTAAAGGTCAACCTTGGCAATAAAACGCACACGATGACGCTGATGTCACATGTATCAAAATATAAACACATTTAACATCTAAGTAGCATATTAAGAAGGCATAAAACCATTACAGATTTCTTAGTAATTTACACAGTACATTCTTGGTACAACACTGGTGCTGTCATTTCGAGGAAATTCCTGAAACATGTTTATTTAGATTTAAATTAGCTAAAATAAACATAAGTGCTGAATAAAATTTGAATTTAGTGAGCGGAGGCCTAAGCTGTGACATGAGATTGCGAGAAAATGGTCTGTGAATGATTGATGAGTGCAAACAGCTAATAACAGCCACTTTTATTCTCCCACGCCATATGTGGAGAGAGAACATGCAGTAATAAATAAACAAACATATTACTTGATACGAAGTGGGGTCTTATTGCCACCCATAACTGGAAAGAAGGGTGATGTAAACTGATGCTGTCAATTGCCAGCATCAGCCTTCAGCAACAGTTCATGTAAACGGTACACCACCCTTTCTAATACAGGCTTTGTAACAATTACCCAATTACCCTTTTGACATCAGTGTGACACGGGTTGAATGGTGTTGCAGAAAACTGTTGCTGCTTTTGGCACTAGTGCGACAGCGGTTGAATAGTGTTGCAGAAAACTGTTGGTGCTATTGCCAGTAACAGACATCCTCACTAGCATTTTCAAGATGACCACTTTAAGAATACTACATGCATCGCTATCTAATAGAACTTGCTAATACCGCAATACTGAGCTAAATGTATTGCTGGATAAATTGGATTAACTGTTTGACTACTGAATTTCTGCAGCCTTTATTTTCCATAGGGTTTAACTCTGGATATATGCCGAATATTCTGAAAATAATTTGACTAACTTAGCCACCAACAACCTTCAGACAAACAGTTTTTCAAAATATTCAGCAGTTCCAAAGTTATTTTCCATTGAAATTATTGTCGGGTGGCTTGCAGCAGAGAGACAGTTAATGATAAATTTAATTAAATACATCTTTTTGAAGGAGTATGTGAATATAGTACACATGTGTATAGCGCTACTCTGCATGAGGAGGCCTGTCCTACTATATAATGAACCAGTCATCTAGGTGTATAGAATGATGCTGTGTTCAGATGGTATTTTGCTACCTTTAACACATGTGCGATAAGCGTCATCACAAAAGCACCCCCTCACACGATATTAATTTCATCTCAACCCAGGGAGTGAGAGTTGCGGAACCATCGGTTTTTTTCTGTTTAAACCCCCCAGACAATCGCTGGAGCAGGCTTAAAATAAAAATACATAAAGTCTGTATGTATAGTTAATGCCAAACGCCTACAAATTTAATTACATTTCCACCGGTTTTATACCTCAGATAGAGTTACTGGTCAGATAGAGTTACTAGTCAGATAGAGCTACTGGTCAGAAAGAGGTACTGGTCTAATAGAGTTACTGGTCAGATAGAGTCACTGATCAGATAGAGTTACTTGTCAGATAGAGCTACTGGTCAGAAAGAGGTACTGGTCTAATAGAGTTACTGGTCAGATAGAGTCACTGATCAGATAGAGTTACTGATCAGATAGAGTCACTGATCAGATAGAGTTACTTGTCAGATAGAGCTACTGGTCAGAAAGAGGTACTGGTCTAATAGAGTTACTGGTCAGATAGAGTCACTGGTCTAATAGAGTTACTGATCAGATAGAGTTACTTGTCAGATAGAGTTACTGGTCAGATAGAGGTACTGGTCTAATAGAGTTACTTGTCAGATAGAGTTACTGGTCAGATAGAGTTACTGGTCAGAAAGAGGTACTGGTCTAATAGAGTCACTGGTCAGATAGAGTTACTGGTCTAATAGAGTTACTTGTCAGATAGAGTTACTGGTCAGATAGAGGTACTGGTCTAATAGAGTTACTGGTCAGATAGAGTTACTGGTCTAATAGAGTTACTGGTCAGAAAGAGGTACTGGTCTAATAGAGTCACTGGTCAGATAGAGCTACTGGTCTAATAGAGTTACTTGTCAGATAGAGTTACTGGTCTAATAGAGTTACTTGTCAGATAGAGTTACTGGTCTAATAGAGTTACTGGTCAGATAGAGTTACTGGCCAGATAGAGTTACTGGTCAGATAGAGTTACTGGTCTAATAGAGTTACTGGTCTAATAGAGTTACTGGTCAGATAGAGTCACTGGTCAGATAGAGTTACTGGCCAGATAGAGTTACTGGTCAGATAGAGTTACTGGTCTAATAATGTTACTGGTCTAATAGAGTTACTGGTCAGATAGAGTCACTGGTCAGATAGAGTTACTGGTCAGATAGAGTTACTGGTCTAATAGAGTTACTTGTCAGATAGAGTTACTGGTCTAATAGAGTTACTTGTCAGAAAGAGGTACTGGTCAGATAGAGTCACTGGTCAGATAGAGTTACTGGTCTAATAGAGTTACTGGTCAGATAGAGTTACTGGTCTAATAGAGTTACTGGTCAGATAGAGTTACTGGTCTAATAGAGTTACTTGTCAGATAGAGTTACTGGTCTAATAGAGTTACTTGTCAGATAGAGTTACTGGTCAGATAGAGTCACTGGTCAGATAGAGTTACTGGTCTAATAGAGTTACTGGTCAGATAGAGTTACTGGTCTAATAGAGTTACTGGTCAGATAGAGTTACTGGTCTAATAGAGTTACTTGTCAGATAGAGTTACTGGTCTAATAGAGTTACTTGTCAGATAGAGTTACTGGTCAGATAGAGTTACTGGTCTAATAGAGTTACTTGTCAGATAGAGTTACTGGTCAGATAGAGGTACTGGTCTAATAGAGTTACTGGTCAGATAGAGGTACTGGTCTAATAGAGTCACTGGTCAGATAGAGTTACTGGTCTAATAGAGTTACTGGTCAGATAGAGTTACTGGTCTAATAGAGTTACTGGTCAGATAGAGTTACTGGTCAGATAGAGTTACTGGTCAGATAGAGTTACTGGTCTAATAGAGTCACTGGTCAGATAGAGTTACTGGTCTGATAGAGTTACTGGTCAGATAGAGGTACTGGTCTAATAGAGTTACTGGTCAGATAGAGTTACTGGTCAGATAGAGTTAGTGGTCTAATAGAGTTACTGGTCAGATAGAGTTACTGGTCTAATAGAGTTACTTGTCAGATAGAGTTACTGGTCTAATAGAGTTACTGGTCAGATAGAGTTACTGGTCTAATAGAGTTACTTGTCAGATAGAGTTACTGGTCTAATAGAGTTACTTGTCAGATAGAGTTACTTGTCAGATAGAGTTACTGGTCAGATAGAGGTACTGGTCTAATAGAGTTACTGGTCAGATAGAGTCACTGATCAGATAGAGTTACTAGTCAGACAAAGTTACTGGTCTAATAGAGTTAGTGGTCAGATAGAGTTACTGGTCTAATAGAGTTACTTGTCAGATAGAGTTACTGGTCTAATAGAGTTACTAGTCACATAGAGTTACTGGTCAGGTAGAGTTACTGGTCAGATAGAATTAGTAGTCAGATAGAGCTGCTGGTCAGAAAGAGTTACTGGGCAGATGGAGTTACTGGTCTAATAGAGTTACTGGTCAGATAGAGTTACTGGTCAGATAGAGTTACTGGTCAGATAGAGTTACTAGTCAGACAAAGTTACTGGTCTAATAGAGTTAGTGGTCAGATAGAGTTACTTGTCAGATAGAGTTACTGGTCTAATAGAGTTACTAGTCACATAGAGTTACTGGTCAGGTAGAGTTACTGGTCAGATAGAATTAGTAGTCAGATAGAGCTGCTGGTCAGAAAGAGTTACTGGGCAGATGGAGCTACTGGTCTAATAGAGTTACTGGTCAGATAGAGTAACTGGTCAGATAGAGTTACTGGTCAGATAGAGTTACTAGTCAGACAAAGTTACTGGTCTAATAGAGTTAGTGGTCAGATAGAGTTAGTGGTCAGATAGAGTTACTAGTCAGACAAAGTTACTGGTCTAATAGAGTTAGTGGTCAGATAGAGTTAGTGGTCAGATAGAGTTAGTGGTCAGATAGAGTTACTGGCCGGATAGAGTTACTGGTCACATAGAGTTACTAGTCAGGTAGAGTTACTGGTCAGATAGAATTAGTAGTCAGATAGAGCTGCTGGTCAGATAGAGTTACTGGTCAGATAGAGTTACTGGGCAGATAGAGTTACTGGTCAGATAGTGTTACTGGTCTAATAGAGGTACTGGTCAGATAGAGTAACTGGGCTAATAGAGTTATTGGTCAGATAGAGTTACGGGTCATATAGAGTTACTGGTCAGATAGCATTACTGGTCAAATAGAGTTACTAGTAAGATAGAGTTACTGGTCAGATAGAGTTACTGGTCAGATAGAGTTACTGGTCAGATAGAGTTACTGGTTAGATATAGTTACTGGTCAGAAAGAGTTACTGGTCTAATAGAGTTACTGGTCAGATAGAGTTACTGGTCAGATAGAGTTACTGGTCTAATAGAGTTACTGGTCTAATAGAGTTACTAGTCTAATAGAGTTACTTGTCAGATAGAGTTACTGGTCAGAAAGAGTTACTGGTCTAATAGAGTTACTGGTCAGATAGAGTTACTGGTCTAATAGAGTTACTGGTCTAATAGAGTTACTGGTCAGATAGAGTTAGTGGTCTAATAGAGTTACTGGTCAGATAGAGTTAGTGGTCTAATAGAGTTACTGGTCAGATAGAGTTAGTGGTCTAATAGAGTTACTGGTCAGATAGAGTTACTGGTCTAATAGAGTTACTGGTCAGATAGAGTTACTGGTCTAATAGAGTTACTGGTCTAATAGAGTTACTGGTCAGATAGAGTTACTGGTCTAATAGAGTTACTGGTCAGATAGAGTTAGTGGTCTAATAGAGTTACTTGTCAGATAGAGTTACTGGTCTAATAGAGTTACTAGTCAGACAGAGTTACTGGTCTAATAGAGTTACTTGTCAGATAGAGTTACTGGTCTAATAGAGTTACTGGTCTAATAGAGTTACTGGTCAGATAGAGTTACTGGTCAGATAGAGTTACTAGTCTAATAGAGTTACTGGTCAGATAGAGTTACTAGTCAGACAGAGTTACTGGTCTAATAGAGTTACTGGTCAGATAGAGTTACTGGTTAGATATAGTTACTGGTCAGAAAGAGTTACTGGTCTAATAGAGTTACTAGTCAGACAAAGTTACTGGTCTAATAGAGTTACTAGTCACATAGAGTTACTGGTCAGGTAGAGTTACTGGTCAGATAGAATTAGTAGTCAGATAGAGCTGCTGGTCAGAAAGAGTTACTGGGCAGATGGAGTTACTGGTCTAATAGAGTTACTGGTCAGATAGAGTTACTGGTCAGATAGAGTTACTGGTCAGATAGAGTTACTAGTCAGACAAAGTTACTGGTATAATAGAGTTAGTGGTCAGATAGAGTTACTTGTCAGATAGAGTTACTGGTCTAATAGAGTTACTAGTCACATAGAGTTACTGGTCAGGTAGAGTTACTGGTCAGATAGAATTAGTAGTCAGATAGAGCTGCTGGTCAGAAAGAGTTACTGGGCAGATGGAGCTACTGGTCTAATAGAGTTACTGGTCAGATAGAGTTACTGGTCAGATAGAGTTACTGGTCAGATAGAGTTACTAGTCAGACAAAGTTACTGGTCTAATAGAGTTAGTGGTCAGATAGAGTTAGTAGTCAGATAGAGTTACTAGTCAGACAAAGTTACTGGTCTAATAGAGTTAGTGGTCAGATAGAGTTAGTGGTCAGATAGAGTTAGTGGTCAGATAGAGTTACTGGCCGGATAGAGTTACTGGTCACATAGAGTTACTAGTCAGGTAGAGTTACTGGTCAGATAGAATTAGTAGTCAGATAGAGCTGCTGGTCAGATAGAGTTACTGGTCAGATAGAGTTACTGGGCAGATAGAGTTACTGGTCAGATAGTGTTACTGGTCTAATAGAGGTACTGGTCAGATAGAGTAACTGGGCTAATAGAGTTATTGGTTAGATAGAGTTACGGGTCATATAGAGTTACTGGTCAGATAGCGTTACTGGTCAAATAGAGTTACTAGTAAGATAGAGTTACTGGTCAGATAGAGTTACTGGTCAGATAGAGTTACTGGTCAGATAGAGTTACTGGTTAGATATAGTTACTGGTCAGATAGAGTTACTGGTCTAATAGAGTTACTAGTCAGACAGAGTTACTGGTCTAATAGAGTTACTGGTCAGACAGAGTTACTGGTCAAATAGAGTTACTAGTCAAGATAGAGTTACTAGTCAGACAGAGTTACTGGTCTAATAGAGTTACTGGTCAGATAGAGTTACTGGTTAGATATAGTTACTGGTCAGAAAGAGTTACTGGTCTAATAGAGTTACTGGTCAGATAGAGTTACTAGTCTAATAGAGTTACTGGTCAGATAGAGTTACTGGTCAGATAGAGTTAGTGGTCTAATAGAGTTACTGGTCAGATAGAGTTAGTGGTCTAATAGAGTTACTGGTCAGAAAGAGTTACTGGTCTAATAGAGTTACTAGTCAGATAGAGTCACTGGTCAGGTAGAGTTACTGGTCAGATAGAGTTACTGGTCTAATAGAGTTACTAGTCAGATAGAGTTACTGGTCATGTAGAGTTACTGGTCAGATAGAGTTAGTGGTCAGATAGAGTTAGTGGTCAGATAGAGTTACTGGTCAGATAGAGTTACTAGTCAGATAGAGTTACTGGTCTAATAGAGTTACTAGTCTAATAGAGTTACTGGTCACATAGAGTTACTGGTCAGATAGAGTTAGTGGTCAGATAGAGTTACTGGTCAGATAGAGTTACTGGTCACATAGAGTTAGTGGCCAGATAGAGTTACTGGTCAGGTAGAGTTACTGGTCAGATAGAGTTACTGGTCAGATAGAGTTACTGGTCAGATAGAGTTACTGGTCAGATAGAGTTAGTGGTCAGATAGAGTTACTGGTCAGATAGAGTTACTAGTCAGATAGAGTTACTGGACTAATAGCGTTACTGGTCCATTTTGGATTTACCAAAACCTTTTTCGTTCCATTAAATTAAACACCACTCACAGAATCTGGGATGGAACGATGCTAGTCTCGTAGGCTTCACACTTCTAACGGGAATTTGGATTGTTCAATTTATTTGGTGGCCATCTTGGATTTCCAAACATGTCCAGGAAATCTTTAAAAATATTAATCCTCACGTGCCCGGCCTCAATCTCTACCTTTGCAGCTTAAATCTATATTTCTGGCCAGAATTGTTGAAATTCAGACCAACAATCTATAGGGCTCTACATGCAGAAAATGGACAGTCTACTTGAAATACTAATTATTTACTGTTAAATATGAGTGATTCAGGCCTCTTTCTAGCCGAGCAATTCAGGCCTGTTCTTAGCCGAGCAATTCAGGCCTCTTTCTAGCCGACCGATTCAGACCTCTTGAAATACTAATTAATTACTGTTAAAGCTGAGCGATTCAGGCCCCTTTCTAGCCGAGTGATTCAGGCCTCTTTCTAGCCGAGCAATTCAGGCCTGTTCCTAGCCGACCGATTCAGGCCTCTTGAAATACTAATTAATTACTGTTAAAGCTGAGCGATTCAGGCCTCTTTCTAGCCGAATGATTCAGGCCTCTTTCTAGCCGAGCAATTCAGGCCTGTTCCTAGCCGACCGATTCAGGCCTCTTGAAATACTAATTAATAACTGTTAAAGCTGAGCAATTCAGGCCTCTTTCTAGCCGAGCGATTCAGGCCTCTTTCTAGCTGAGCGATTCAGGCCTCCTGTCCCTCTTGTTTAATGTTGCATCCATAGCTTAATCAACCGAGAGGACCTCAGTGATGATTGAACGGTCAAGTATATCAAGTAAGCCTGGCCTGTCTCCAATAACTGGACTAATGTGTTAAATGAATGGTCAGCAATCCGCCTGTATATCAAGTAAGTCTGGCCTATCACCGAGAACTGGACTAATGTGTTAAATGAATGGTCAGCAATCCGCCTGTATATCAAGTAGGTCTGGCCTATCACCAATAACTGGACCAATGTGTTAAATGAATGGTCAGCAATCCGCCTGTATATCAAGTAGGTCTGGCCTATCACCAATAACTGGACTAATGTGTTAAATGAATGGACAGCAATCCGCCTGTATATCAAGTAAGTCTGGCCTTTCTCCTATAACTGGCATATGTGTTAAATGAACGGCCTACCATCCGCCTGTATATCAAGTAAGTCTGGCCTATCTCCAATAACTGGACTAATGTGTTAAATGAATGGTCAGCAATCCGCCTGTATATCAAGTAAGTTTGGCCTGTCTCCAATAACTGGACTAATGTGTTAAATGAATGGCCAGCAATCCACCTGTATATCAAGTAAGTCTGGCCTGTCTCCAATAACTGGACGAATGTGTTAAATGAATGGTCAGCAATCCGCCTGTATATCAAGTAAGTTTGGCCTGTCTCCAATAACTGGACTAATGTGTTAAATGAATGGCCAGCAATCCACCTGTATATCAAGTAAGTCTGGCCTGTCTCCAATAACTGGACTAATGCGTTAAATGAATGGTTAGCAATCCGCCTGTATATCAAGTAAGTTTAGCCTGTCTCCAATAACTGGACTAATGTGTTAAATGAATGGCCAGCAATCCGCCTGTAACGTATAAAGAATAGAAGCCGACAGATGGATAATTTTGGGATCTGAATGTTAATATAGCTGATGTTTCCCAGTGTCGTCTATATGATACCGTTTATGATCCTCGGGGTTGTCTCCAATTCCACAAGACGAGTTTCTTTTTAGAATTAAAGTCAATTTCTAATTAAAATATACTTAATTGTCTAATAACGTATGATACGAATTAGGAGTTAACAGTCCAACAAAAGTGCCAAGATAAAATGTCGGAAGTCAGATATAAGACATTCAATTAATCGGAAGGACTGGTATTTCAGTTTTGATCGATAAACAAGGAGTTACAATAGCCCGTTGTATTAAAAGCAGAACGAATCACCTTATATCAGGGAAGGAGCTGAAGTGTCATCAGGAACACTGGCCGACTCTTACTCGAACCTCATATTGCTGTACAGATTTAACAAGTCACACTGACGCATAACTCAGTTTATGTATTCAACGGCTATGCAAAACCAGAATTTATGACAGAAGGCTGTAAAAGTTCTACGTTCGAAGGTCAACAGACAAGAAAAGGTGTCTGATGGAATTCATAAAAGCAAGGATTTGCGTGAAGGAGTTGGTATACAGTCGCCTCTGAGAATAAGGAGAATACATTAATGTTCGAAAGAAACTTATATATTATAAATCTAACACTTCCGACGGACAGCCAATAAGAATGTGACAGATTGTATAGCTAGATTTATCTGAGTGTTCAACTAGAACAAGTAGGAGAGTTGTCATTCTAATCGAACCCAATATTTGTTTTCGGCGACACCGTTTGGACACAATTCTGAGAGATAAATAAACTTGCAGTTTCGATGCTTATTACGGTGAATGTCGACATAGACTTCTCGCTGCATTGTGTTATGGCATGGTCGGCATAGACTTCTTCCGGCATTGTGTTATGTTGTGAAGACCAGTTACCGCCAGACAACCCAAAGTGCCATCCGACCCATTAGTAACTCTAAGCATAGTTAGTAGTGAAAAAAGACTGAGCCTTTCGGAAATCTGATAGACGTTGAGTGGGTACCCAGTTATCCGTAAATGCATCTTCTATATATTGGGCTGTTTCACACATAGGTTCTGCCTCTGTGGAGGTAAATAGAAACACAGACACATCTGGATGGAGTATGGGGTTTGGTCTAATAACCGGAAGAGAAATAGATGATGGACATGATCTGACAAAGGTCAGGTTTCATATGCTGTTCAATAGACCGGCACCTGCAGCTTTCATATGCCGTTCAATAGACCGGCACCTACAGGTTTCATATGCTAGTCAATAGACCGGAACCTACAGGTTTCACATGCTGTTCAATAGACCGGCACCTACAGGTTTCATATGATGTTCAATAGACCGGCACCTACACCCCAACAAGACTAGTTATATATAATATACGGATAAATGAGAAGATAAATGTAGGTGGAAAACCATTCAGCGCTCATTGACACGCTGTGTAGCTGTACAATAGAGTGCCAGGAATAAGCTACTTAGAAACATGATCTACATATCCAAATTCTTACCAATTCCAAGATCTGTTTTTGTGCTGATTTCATACGCACAGCACGTTTAATGCATCGTTGTTATTTTGTGTTTTTCAGACGGCATCAATTATCAATGGTAACTTTGATCAATACCGGTTGACAAAACCAACACTATGGCAACAACGTAAGTAAATAAAATCATTTTAGCAGTACGATATATTACCACGCCATGTCACCTGAATTGGTCACCACAACATGATTTCGTGCCATTGCTAATGTAAAAAGTCAGTAATGGCATTAAAGCTCGTCTAACCATTATGAGTTCATATACTAAATATTCTATAGTGCAAAGTTTTCAGATATTAACTTGTAGATATTTATTTTGTATTTCGTATTTGTTATTATGGAAAGTACCAAATCACGTAATGTAGATTTTCTTTGTATACATGATTTCATATGAAGATGGCTAATGGGAAGATCTGATCTGCCACTCAAGTATATGACGTAAAAATCAATTACGTCACATGTACTAAATGATGCATCTAGCCACGTCATGAACATTTAAAAGCCCGTTAAGTGTACGAATTGTATGTCTTTGATGGATTTGCTATTTAATAAACATTCTGTTGAATATTTTGAAACTAATTTGACTGTGCACTGTTGTTGCCATACGCAGTAACAGCCACCGGTCAAATTAGTTTCAAAATACTCAACATGTTACATGTATAGTTATTTTGAAATTGGGATCTTGAGAACTCAGGGTTCAACGTATATAAATCGATTTTAACGCGCGAAATCTGTGGAAGGATCTTAGCTACAAATGAACGGGGCATAGCGCGTATTGGATCCTTCCATTGCTCTGTATCTGCTTATGTATGTTTCACAGAGAGTCGGCATGGCCATTCAAGCGTTACATCATGGTGGTCTGGGCCTGTCTGGAGTGCCTTTTACTGGCCGGCTTGGCGATGGGTTGGTACTCCTTGGTCTATGTTCTGCAGAAGGAAAAGTTCTTTCTGGATTACTGCGATGACACGGCTCACCACAATGTCACGTCAATCCAGGAATATCAGCACAACTTTACATATGGTCTCTATTCCATATCCACCACACATTCCAGACATAAGGGACCAGTAGACGGAACCGGTTATAATGTTACCGGGATATTTCCAGGAAATGAATCGTCGGATTTGAGCACAGATGAACGGTGTGCCAAGCAAGATGAAATGTTTGCCTTAGTTTTCACTGTTGCCACAACACTCTTGGCATTGCTTGCTCCTATTTTTGGACATATTCAATACAAACTCGGCACTAGAGTTACTCGTATCGTCATGATGTAAGTGAAATTCTTTGCATTTTAAATAATACACTGTATGAGCTCCGCCTTATTTAAGAACCAGAAATCTGGTTGCAACGCAACTACGAAGCTGGATTTTACGACTTTGCAATGAACTATACGCTTGAATTCAAACATAAAAAAGTATAGAATGCTTATGAAAATGCCTATCACTGACCATGATCTTTGACCTTTCGACAACAAAATAATTGCCTCATCCGGTTTCATTAGCAAGTGTCCAAGTTTGGATGCACTATGATTAACACAACATGAGATATGAAGGGCTAAGTTGATGTAAAAGCAAACTGTTATTGTTGAGAACACCCTTGAGTTTTGTCATTATCAAACTGACCTTGACCTTTCGATGGCCAGGTTATTGTGTCATGTTATCTCGTAATAAAGAAGGACGTGCCCCTGTATGCTTAACCAAAACATGCGGTATAAACCGGTAATATGAGCCAAACGCAAAATGTTAGTTTTGATACAAAAAACTAGATTTTAGCAAGGACGCAGTGACATTGAATTTTACCATACTGACTCCGAGGTGCCATGTGTCTCACTCATGATAAATAAGCATGTGTCCAGCTTTGGCTCTAATATGATTAAGCACACATGAGATATAAACAGTTAAATTGAGCTTTTGACCCCGAAGGACATTGTGTCATGCTCTCTTCGAATAAGGAAGTATGTGTAGAAGTTTGGGACCAGGACAGTTAACAAAACTGAGATATGAACTGCTAAGTTGAACCAGACACAAAATGTCAATGGTGAAAAAGGTCAGCTTTTACCAATGTCACAATAACCTTGACCTTCATTCTATGATGCCCTCCAATTATAAGGAAATTGGTGTCCAAGGTTGACAGCATCATTAACCAAAGATGGGATATGAAGTTTTAAGTTGAGCAAATTCAAAGGTTCAATATTGAAAAAGCAAATGTTTTACCAATGTCACAGTGACCGTGACCTTTTGACACCAATATCATCATGTGATGCCCTATCATTATATGGAAGCATGTATCCAGGTTTGGGTGCAGTATGATTAACCAAAGTTGAGACAAAAATTGCTAAGTTGAGCCAAAGGCAAAATGTTAATGTTGAAAAAAGAAGGGGTTTACTAAGCTCATAGTGACATTGACCTAAGACCGTTTAACTAGAAAGTAATGCTGAAATGCCGTGTCATTATATGGAAGCATGTGCCCAAGTTTGAGTCCAGTATGAGTAACCGAACCCGAGATATAAACAGAAAAGTTGGGCTAAATGCAAATTGGACGACGCCACCGCCGCCACTACCGCCACCACGCCCGCCGCCGAACGACGTGCAGAGCATGCAATAGCTCGTTTTACGTCGTAAAGTCGAGCCGAAAAGGAAGCGAATTTTTATCAACCCGATAGCGCAATCAGTAACACTAATTTTTCCAGACCTATATATGGATTATACAGATGCATGCTATGATAGATGGATTAAGTTCTCTCTTTGTCTGTTCATTGCTAGCACACTGTGTACACGCGGTGAGATCGACTATAACAATTTGAGCCATGAATTCACAGAAGCGCATCCACAACTATAATGGTAAGATGTAGAATATTATGAAACTAATTTGACTTGGAGCTGTTGCTGCCTATAGTGACGTATCTGGAAAACTAACATGAAATGAATTTCTATGTAATTTGAATATCATACTAATTAATTAAATCAAGTATTTATGACTGAACAGGTACTGATCAACGGCCCTGATGGTTGGGTTAGGCTACATACTCCAGATTGGTGATATTTTGGATTATACAACAACCCTGCGCCTAGAGGGAAATGACGTTGGTGAATGTGACGATGGTTCAGTTAAATGAAAACAGATACAATTTCCAGACACATCTACTCTGGTTTGACAACCTAATGCACACAATAAGAGCTGGTATCCATAATTGACAGAACGCCTAATCGTTTCTCATATAAGAAGAGCTGCTGTCCTAATTTGTAGAACAGTTAATCTCTTCACTTATAAGAAGAGCTGGTGTGCTAGTTGGTAGAACACTTAATCTCTTCACTTATAAGAAGACCTGGTGTGCTAGTTGGTAGAACACGTAATCTCTTCACTTATAAAGAAGGGCTGTGTACTAATTGGTAGAACACTTAATCGCTTCACTTATAAGAAGTGCTGTGTACTAATTGGTAGAACACTTAATCGCTTCACTTATAAGAAGAGCCGGTGTGATATTTGGTAGAACACTTAATCTCTTCACTTATAAGAAGTGCTGTGTACTAATTGGTAGAACAGTTAATCTCTTCACTTATAAGAAGAATTGGTGTTCTAGGTGGTAGAACACTTAATCTCTTCACTTATAAGAAGTGCTGTGTACTAGTTGGTAGAACAGTTAATCTCTTCACTTATAAGAAGAACTGGTGTTCTAGTTGGTAGAACACTTAATCTCTTCACTTATAAGAAGTGCTCTGTGCTAGTTGGTAGAACACTTAATCTCTTCACTTATAAGAAGAGCTGGCGTACTAGTTAGTAGAACAAATAATCTCTTCACTTATAAGAAGAACTGGTGTACTAGTTGGTAGAACGCTTAATCTCTTCACTTATAAGAGGAGCTGGTGTGCTAGTTGGTAGAACGCTCAATCGCTTCATTTATAAGAGGAGCTGGTGTACTAGTAGATAGAACACTTAATCTCTTCACTTATAAGAAGAGCTGGCGTGCTAGGTGACAAAATGCTGGCGATGGAAGAGGCAACACGTGATGTTATTGACGCTTGTAAACATGCATTCCAGCCAATTCTTTTAATTTTCTTTTCATTTCAGTGCCATAATCCTGATTGGATCCTTGTCGTTAGCCTTCATGACAGTAGGTATGGTATGGGTTCGCGCAAGCACGCACACATGCACGCACACACGCACGCACGGACGCACGCACACACACACGCACACATGCACGCACGCACACATGCATTATCATGCGGACGCACACACGCTCACCCGCACGAAATCATTCGCTTCGTCTGGTTCTTCAAATGGCCATTGTTACCTGTTCACGTGCTGGAAGGAAAATCCTTTCATATTCCTATTTGGTAGAAACATCAATAAATAGCAGCTTATATGAATCTGCTTCCAGGCATATTTTCATCCAATCAGCTTAGTATCTAATAGTTAGACCATTATAGATGAATGAAACGGCACGTTTTGTCAATATGCATAATGCATGGCTCATTGGTCATGGCGAGGGTGCGTGTTTGGTACTGCGCATTTTGATAACTACATGTATGTAGTCACAGTACTATTGTGTGCTTCATATATAGTTAACATCTTAGACAGAGATATTCTATTACAGATGTCACCTTCGTTATAACTGGGTATTAACCCAATAATTCTCAAGTAAAACATTCTTCCTTCTAGATACGCCATGGCTCAGTTTCATCGGGCTCACATTTATGGCAAGTGGCGGGCTTCCGATTCTTACCACAAACACACAGGTATGTGAGAAAAACACATCATAATAAGGATGGCATTGTAACTGTAATGAAAGATTACATGAAGATTTTCACGAAGTTATTGGTTTGGTTGCCGTATATCGAGTCCTTAATTCCGATGTCAAATTCAGGCTCTATCGTTATACGGGTACCCATTTATACCCCTGAGTGAAGAGGGGTGACTAGGAGTGAAGGAGATTGTTTGTGTTTCGACCAACAGTCACATGCAGACACGGAGACATGGAAAGCCGGTTAAGAATACCTATGTGCTAAGTAGTAAAGCGGTTAAGGAACGAATTGTACATCTTCTGACAAAAGTGTGACATATGGCACACGTATCCACTAAGATATGGAATTCATTTAAGAGGAGGTACCCATGGCCATCAACATAGTATATGGCCGCCATCTTGGATTTCAAAATGGCTGCTACGAAAAGATATTGGCATGAATATCTCAGCTTCTAGACGACATAGAAATATGATCTCAGTGTCTTATCCAACATTTTCTGGGTCACGGAATCCATATTTGTCAGTATCATCATATGGTGCACATTTTGGATTTCAAGATGGCTGGCGTACAAAACGCCTTACGTTACGATATCTGACTTCTCCCCAATATGCAAATGGCATTGTGTTGCTTAGACAAACATTTTGGTCAACGAGTCTTATATGACATATGTAAGATAGAAACACGATTACGGATTTTCAGTAAAGGGATATAATTTCCTATTCAAAGCACCAATATGTGTTATCAATATATACATATTCTGAATTCTGTAATATTCTAAACAGCGTTATTAGTAAGGAAATTGCTTATTTTTGATATAGCAGGCGTAATTTTTAAATGATGATAAATAAACTTCCATGCCAGAAGGATTTACAAACTATAACCGATTATTAACACCTTAAACAAAATAATAAAGTTCCATAAATCTAAATGACGGTTGAAAGCAAGACTAAAATTAGATAGCAATTTCTGACTTCTGACTATCGACCATTCCAGGCTATCCATCCATCATTTGACGTCATATGCCGTCATAATCAACTAAGTGGCGTGCAGGATGAGGCTATAATTAACTATGGCATGAATGACTAAATTTAGTCGGTTATTAACGTTTAATATTCCGACACGATGCACGAATTGTATGTCTTTACCATTTAGTAAACATGCTGTTGAATATTTTGAAACTAATTTGACTGTGCGCTGCTGCTGCTATAGGCAGCACCCAGTCGACGCAGTTTCAGAATATTCAACAGCTTACATGTATAGTTTTCTGGGAAATGATAGTCAGAGAGTTCAGGGATCGATCGATCCCAACACGGGCGAAACGTGGGCGGAGCTTAGCTAGAGATGGGCGTGGCATAGCTAAAAGTGCAAAGGTCCATTGCTGACCACTCACAACCATGCTCTTGGTACCCACCGCCTGGAAGTTAATATTTGAGTGTTTCACAAAACCTAGCGACTCAAAGGTATAAAAATAAATAAATCCTACCATTTTAAAGCAAAGGAAATGTTATTTAACTAATCTAACACTGAATTAACACCGTGAATAACGTGGCTGTAAAATGTATTACTAACATAAAGGTTATTACCACAACGTTTACTACTTTTGCACCACTGGCGTTTAAATCCGGCCAATATTAAATCGCATACAACAGATTTTCAAATCACGGCGAGCAACGCATATCTACATCCCGAATATCCAGCATCTTGGTTTCAGCCAACGAAAGTTGTGGACACAGCGTGCGCTTACTGACTCTCATCGGATGGCTGTGTAAGAAACAATGGTATATTTTCAGTCATCTCGCCCCAGTGGTTGAGACATATCGCTTATCGACAAGTCCACATTGAATAAATATGAGTTTGATGAGTCCGGACATCAACATGACGAATGATTGTTCAGCTGGTTCCAACATAGTGATTGTGCAAGATAATCTTGTTAATTGATTCGCGCAGCGGCCATCCTGACCGAGCCATTATCAGGCCCAGCCTTCACATCAATGCTTCCGGTTTAGATCCAAATGACCACACTTCGTACCTCTGTTTGCATTTAATTCCTAATTTCTCGTATTTCTATGACCATTCTTAACCTGTTAACACCCATACCATCCAGAAACGGCTTCTGCAGTGCTCTTGAGACATGTCCATTTACAGACCAAGAGAAGACTATTTTTGCGAATTTACAACTGGAATAACTAGTTCGTTAACCGAGCCAGTCATTCGTGTGGTACATTTTCGGGAATTGTCTTCTCTTGGTCTGTAAATGGATATTTATATGAGAAAATCGAAATTTTCTTGAACAAATTCAAGGGTTAAACGGTTAATTATTAAAGGTTCGTACAAAATTTTGCATTTCATATTTCCTTATCAAAAATTAGGATATTGTCTGTCAAAGACCGTTGCATTTCTCTTAATCATGTGCATTTCGGCTTAACGCCCAACAGCTCAAGAGGTGTAGTTGTGGTTGTAATGCTGCTGCCGGTGCTGCTGTGGTCGTAGATCAGTGATATTAACGGTCTCTCAGTTTCGGTTTTGATGAGCTTTTTGATATGTCACGCATATAGCTGTATTAGACATTACTTCTTAGTCTTGCTAATGAAGGCGATATTTTCATTAATAGATCGCCAATCTATTCCCCACTGGAGCATCAACAGTAGTCTGCTTATTATCCGGAAGTTTTGACACATCGACCTCCATGCAAGTTTTGATCAAGGTAAGGAATATAAACGAGGCAGTATACAGAATGCATGTCTACTGTTCTGAAAGAAACTAAAACAAGCATGTCCTACAATGCGGGGATTGTGTACTAAAGCATGACATCGTGTCTAAGCATGGTATAATTGTTTTACTAGCAGCAGCGGCAGCGGCACCACCACCAACACCACCACCACCACCACCACCACCACCACCACCACCAATTCCTGTAATCTAAATCATAATTGAAAGCAACTAAAATTAGATACCAATCTCTGACTTCTGGCAATTATGGTCTTGTGACCCAACTCTCGGAGGTTAATCTTTGAGTCACCACTTCCGCAGCCGCCCGCGGTATGTCTAATTTATAAAGACATACAGCTCAAATGGCTACGTCGGACAAGTTGCCCCTTTCATGTTGAAGCTGCGTCATTTAATCGTGACGCGAGATAGCACGTGACGTATTATGATTATGACGTCAGACCCCTGAGTAAGAGATAGGATGACACCATTTACGGCGCAGACTGTATCTTAGGTAAGGTTTATCATTGCATCACTGGGT
Source organism: Chaetoderma sp. LZ-2023a (assembly GCA_034401795.1). Classification (NCBI taxonomy): domain Eukaryota; kingdom Metazoa; phylum Mollusca; class Caudofoveata; order Chaetodermatida; family Chaetodermatidae; genus Chaetoderma; species Chaetoderma sp. LZ-2023a. The sequence continues at coordinate 21,226,455 of CM067372.1, forward strand.
TAAGCATGCAATGTTAAACACACTTGTGCTTGATGAACTAGGCTTAGCAGGACGATTGCCTGCCTGCCTGCCTGGCTGTCTGTCTGACTGCCTGCCTGCCTGCCTGCCTGCCTGCCTGCCTGCCTGCCTGCCTGCCTGCCTGCCTGCCTGCCTGCCTGCATGCCTGTCTGTCTGCCTGCCTGCCTGCCTGCCTGCCTGCCTGCCTGCCTGCCTGCCTGCCTGCCTGCCTGCCTGCCTGCCTGCCTGCCTGCATGCCTGCCCGCCCGCTGCCTAGAGATGCATAAAACTTTAGCTGACCATCATGTTTATATATAACCATGATCCTCGGATTAGATCACATTGTGGATCTACGGATATCACGTGAACTACAAGCCCGGATGAGCCATAGAGTAACATTGGATAGGATTTTCCGCATGCTATTGAAGACCACAATGGGTCGCAGATTGGCTGGGGGACAGGTGGTTTCTTGGGCTTTGGTAGCGCGACAAGGACGCATGCGATGGGAAGGTGGTGCATAAAAGCTGAATTGATTAAGTGCGTGATCAGTTTTGAGATAATGCCACTTGTGTATTTGAATAGATTTTTGCTCATGCCATCAAGTCCGTGTACACGTCCATTTTTCAGGGCTTTGAGTTCATTTTCAACTTCTGCTGTTTGAATTGGTGTTAGTAATGGCATGGGGTCTTCTGAAGACGGGTGCAAGGGCTCATTATCGTGGCCGGTGGCATGTTCCTTGAGCCATTCTCGCATTGGCCAATGCCTTGGCCTGGTCAGTTCCGATAAAGTGTTCTTCAGAGTTGTGTACAGCGAGTGGTGTGGTGTAGTCAGTAACTCGCAGGGTTAGGGCTGTCCGAAACATTTTGTGGCAGTCATTCGTGGCAGTGATTTCATCTGCTAGGGAGTCTGCTTGTTGGATAGAAAGATCTTTTAGGGGTTCTCTGATGTGGCATAGAATTCTATTGCGCTCCCTGTGTAGGTTGCTGCGGTCTACACTTTGGCCACTTTGATAGATGCATAGCCGTAACGCTTTCTTCTTTACCATTACATGGTCATCAGTGTGTAGCTGCTGATTCCATACATTTCAAATTTTTTTTAGGGCTTCATTTGGATAGGAGTTGACGTCGATGTTAACTATCTGCTCCCCGACGACATTTTTATATGACATTTGATTGCCAGTGTCGATTGTGATCTGGGTAGATTGTATGTGAGTCTAGCCACGTGCCTTGTTTGGGATTTATACGCTTATGGTCAGAATTGATGTATGCATAAGAGCGAGCTTCCCGAAGAAGGGGCTTTGCTTCTGTTCTGCATAGTATGAAGCCTAGTTGGTTGAAGGCTGCTGCTGTAGCCTTAAAGCCCTTTTGGGCTTTGCAATCGATAACATCGCCGAATCATATCAAAGTGGCTTGGAACGTGGACGCAGCTGCGCAGACACGGTTTGAGCTTAACGCATGCTTGTGCCAGTATGCATGCTCAAACACAGGGACCTCCAACAAATGGACATTGATATGTCACGAGCCTTCGACACAATTAAACGCTCAAAGGTCCTAGATGTACTACACCAGGCCAGTTTCTATGAAGATGAGCTACGAGCCCTGAGACTACTACTTGCTAATGCCAAGCTGAGAGTACGAGTCAGGTTCGTAAGTCTGTTTGTCTTGAGACATAAATCGGCTCACCAGAGGGAGATGGGCTATCCCCTGTGGTTTTTACCTGTTACCTTGCTACTGCATTGAAATCTATACAAGAAAATTCCACAAAACCAAAGCCCCAGTGTCCGTACTTGGTATTGCGGACGACATGAACTTCATAGACGAGGAAAAGATACTACTTGTGGAACCTCTCCAAGTAGCTGGAAGCAAACTAAAAATTGAGAATCTCTATGAATGAATCCACAACTGAGTTCACCCACATATACCTATCTATAAAGCATGACACTAAGGAATATGACGATCCATTTCCTGGCGGCGAACCATGGAGATAAACTAAAATCCCGGGCTCGCTGCTTTGTACTACCGTCGATATTGCTGTACGCTGTGTCATGGGGAACGTAGCTTTCCAGTCCTTCTGAAGACTATGGATTCGTAGACCAAAGATGGCCTCGACTAAAAGACTATGTTTATACAACGTAACCCGCGTATCCTAGATGCTGGCAATGGCAGCTTTTGACAAACGTGATGCCTGCCACCGCAGACACCTACACGCCATCAGTGGACATCAATGGCTAGACATGATAATTACCAACGATGTACTATGCAAGATGTGTAATACCAGCAAAAATGTTCCTATGTTTGGCCATCTGCTAAGGATACCAGAAGACACACATAGAGCCTCGGAATTCTCCCTACTTCGAGCCATCAAATATAAAGCCAGGAGAGGACAGCATTGCATAAATCTGTTAATCGTGCTACTAGGCAACGGCAAGAAAGCAGGACACGGTACACTCACATCAGGAATTGGCCGGAGGAAGCTAAAGATTTTGACTGAGGACAAGACACAGTGGTCAAACGCGAAGATGGCCTGATTGCAGCAGTTTGATGTTTCTACTACAACAGCTGCAGAAAACAATAATCATACATACTGACACGATTTGGCTAAGAAACTCTGTGACCGTAAATTAGGATTCCACCACAAAGGTCGTCAAATCCAAGCAATTATAAACATCCGACCAATCCTAAAGATTTTACAATGTGACACGTGCGTGGGGTGTGTGGGTGTCGAGTGTGGGCAATGTCTGGTTTCTCTTGTTGTATCTAGATTGGCTTCGAAAACGGAGTATCGAGAAGGATATCCTATCTGATTGTGAGCGCTCTGACTATCATGCTGGTGATCAGTACATTCATCTTTCTGCCTAAAGGCTTCATTGAAAAGGCAAAGGATGAAACCCCTGCGCCTGTATTGCTGGTCTCACATTCGAGGACAGAAGGTGGAGGGGACATCGACGATTTTGAAGACACACAAATAAACAATAATCGTGATGAAGGCAAGTACCTTAAGCTCAACAACAACAACAACAACAACACCAACAACAACAACAACAACAACAACAACAACAACACAAACCAACAATAAGGACAACAACAACGACGACTACAACGACGACGACGACGACGACGACGACGACAACGACGACGACGACGACGACGACGACGACGACGACGATTACTACTACTACTACTACTACTACTACTACTACTACTACTACTACTACTACTACTACTACTACTACTACTACTACTACTACTACTACGACGACGACGACGACGACCACGACGACTACGACCACCACGACGACGACGACGGCGACGACGACGACGACGACGACGATGACGACAATTACGGCGAAAGCACATTTGGAAATTTTTACATGTACATCTAGACCTACTGGTTTCGACAACTCCCTCAACATTAAGGCACCTTGTGAATGGTTTATAATTAGGTATCATGTGTGATGCTGTGCAACTCTAACGATCTAGACGCCAACTAGTCGTTAAGATTAAACATGTTCAATCTGAACAAATGGTTAGCGACTAGTCTGCAACTAGTCGCCAAGTAGTTTTTTAATAGGGTACATTAAACGCCTCAACTCCTTACAACTCTGAACAACTCAACACAACTCACTACCACTACAAACATCTTGTCGCCGACTAGTTGAGTCATATGTATGCCAGACATAAAATATTCAAGTTATTTTATGCGAGGACACGACCGTGGTCTATTTGAAAATATTTAAAAAGCGTGGTTAATCCCTAGGCATAATTTTGAATTTGGTGAATTATTATCCATACGTGTATAATATGTCACTTCATAACCAGTGAATTCTGAATAATGTCTAATTACTTTGTTTCTTTAAATAGCGTATGTTACTTTGCTGTTTACAGATTTGGGAAGAAACCCTGGGCTGGTCAACAAATCATCCCCCATTCCCAGTCTGAAGCAATGTCTGCTTTCTAGAATGTTCATCACACATACGATATGGCTGTCTTTGTTACAGTTACGCTTCTTGTACTATTTGGGTACACTGAATCTAAGACTGAACTCACTTACCAATAATAGCGTGCATGGAGGTAAGACATCCCCATCTAGTGTACTCAGACTGGACTCTTGAAAACGCGCAGGAGGAAACTTAAGATATACATATATACAAATATCATTTTTTAAAGAATAAACAGCATGTTTCATACTTTATCTTCAAAGAGTGATTTTTGTGATAAGCTGGCATTTACCATTTAATAAACATTTCACTCAATATTTTGAAACTAATTTGACTGGACGATGTTGCTGCCAGTTTACCTGTAGAATTTTCTGGAAATTGATGGTCACGGAGTTCAGAGGTCGATCGGTCCCAATGCGAGCGTGGTGTGGGCGGAGCTTAGATAAAGATGGGCGGGAAATAGCTAAACCTGGAAAGGGCCATTGTATGCGGTACGCTTTACTAACCTGTTAGCGGATAGCATGAGAAAAACCAATAGCAAGGAGTGTACAGCTAAATATGCCATCCATTCACCAAAATGTCATCATGCATTTATACCTGTCATGCTATTCTATTTGCATTAAAACATTGGTTTATTAAAGCAATGAGGTTTTGTGTATCGGGCCAGTAGTTAAAAAAATATCCAAAAATCTGGAACTTGATCCGATCCGGATCCGTTTTCCTTATCCGGATGATTGCCAAAGTCTGAAAATCCTCGTTCACAGAAAGATCTTTCAACGTGGCATTGGAATTGAGGGAGGCAGAGCCGGAGTTACTTCTGGTAAATCCAGCTGATTGAGCAAGTAATGCAATATAAGCCACCCATGGACGGGGCATACTTTCAACGGCCGTGCTAAAGTGGTATACAGATACTAGGAATAAGCCCACTTCGGAGGCAGTCTCAACGTACACTCTCATAGTGCGTGTAGTAATGAACTTGTCTATAGCTTGGTCCTGCCCTGTCAAGTCTTGGTGTCTGTATCGTCCCGAAGTCGTGGAACTGCTAAATCGACATGCTCGAGAAACATTGGTATGTGCCAAGCTGGCGTTGTTCCAGCCAACAGTGATTCAGATTCCAGCTTGAACTGGTTCACCATGTCTTTGACCTATTGCCGAACAGTATATTGGTAAACCTTCCATTAACTTACGATCCAGGTCGATCGGCTCTGAGTTGACGCGGCGTTGCCAAGAAGGCAGCTCGGGGATGCCTGTTGAGCTTTCAAATTTGATCTTTAAATTATCATCGAGTGTAACCATAGATTAGTTTAAACATTGCGGTTCTAATTGCTTAAGTAAATGTGGACAGACAGATTAACACATCAGCGACAGGACAATACGCACAGACTTGAAGATAAATGCTTCTAGATAATGGACCTGACAGTACCTTACTTCTTATTGGCACAGTGGCATATTATTATTGAACGTTTTTTTGTCTGTATTTTGTGAGATTATGTTTTTGTTGATATGTTTGTTGTTTTGCAGTGAGCCACTACACCAACATGTGTCTATACATTCAGTTTGGCGGCGTAATCACGGCATTACTCAGCGGCGTGTTGATGGATCTTGAGAAAAAACGCTTTTCAAGTAAGCACATCGAGTGCGCAGTTTTACCACTGCGCTTATGTAAGAGTATCCACATCGATCACAAACTCTTTCAAATATGTATTAACATCACATATCGAATGTCACATAGGCTCTATAGCTAAGAAGAATCAGATAAAAGAATCATATTTAATTCACGGCCATGATAGGAATTGCTAAGAATAGAATTTATATATTCTAAGCACTTTGACCATTTGACCGTAGGATCCATTACTAAGCCACGTATCTGCACTTCATATTACATGAGGAGTATAATGTCATATGGTTGCGTAATAGGTGTTAGAATTAGAACCATGTTGTCGTTGGCCGGGGAGGGGTGGGGGTGGTGGGGGTGTTGCCTCGCCGTTCATTAGTATTGTGCCCTTAGTTATTTTAGTGAGTGTTGTATTTTGTTAAGTTTAGTTAGATTTAATTACTTAAGTCGCCATCACGTTGTAGATGCAAGATCGGGTGTTGATATTGGTTCTAGGAAGCCGTGCGCGTCCTTAGAGTAATCATTTAGGTTTTCGAGAATTTATTAAAAACTAATAATAATAATAATAATAATAATAATAATAAAAATAATAATAATAATAATAATAATAATAAACATATTCTTTATTTGTCGAGGGTAAATCGTCAGCTGCCTGATGTTAACAAGGCCCTCAAACATATTTACACTCTGTACAATAATATATAATATACACTGAATGTTTGTACAAATATCGAAAAATACAAAATACAAAAATTGCTGCAAGATTAATAATAATGATAAGAAGAATAGCATTATTATATTTTATATTATGATTGCCTACTTATGACTTGCGCACTTACACTCGTATAGACACAAATTAACGCACACATCTACGGACTTACACGCAGACACTTACGCACACCATTACGCGAGCATGAACAACGGACAGACATGTAGACAGACACGCTACCTCAAACGCATTCTTTCTTCCAGGCAATTTTACAGTTAAGCTGTTCAATATTTTGAAACTAATTTGTCCGGACTGCTGTTGTTGCGTATGGCAGCTTAGGCCATGTTCTTACTGGATAATCAATCAGGAATAACGTCATACTGCTGTATGGCGTTATTCCGGATTGACTCCAGCGTGAACACGACCTTAAGATATAAGGAACTATTCCTACATTTGGTGGGGACTTGTTCATTGTTCATGAAGGAGCTAGATACGTCATTTTATGAATTTATTTGAATGTGACGCCAGACTACAAGTGACTTACGCACACCTGCATGCCAATATGCACACATGTGGGTACCCATTTATGCACAATTAAATAATAGTATTAGCTAAGCTCTATCCAACATTAGCCTGAGTTGGGATCGATCGAATAGGTAGGGCCCCTAACTCCGTAAATCTGTTTCTTTATTTACAAAAATGTATACTTTTATTGTGGTGTAGGTATGTTGACTGAATAATTTGGAACCAATTTAACAGGATACATTTGCTGCTTATGGCAGTTGATGCGCCTAGTCAAATTGGCCCCAAATTATCCAACAGAAAGTTTATTAACAATAAATACAACTCCGAGGATATACACATGAAGGACGAACCGCCAGATGTCAGGATAATTTAAAAATCATTGGCGAAGTGGCAAGATAATAGATTCCACATTCCCTTACAGTCGCCTTCTGGAACATTGATAGGGCACACATAGGTATTGCTGGTTAGAACGTCTATAAGCTCGACGACTTCCAGGAACTCTCAGTCAAGGTTGACATTATCTGCCTAGCAGAGACCAATTGTGGGGACCAAGACACACTTTCCCTATCTGGCTATTATGTCTATCAAAATACCAGAGCCAGACTAGCCACAGCTAAATGTCACTATAGTGGACTAGCTGTCTGTGTCAGACTAGCCACAGCTAAACGTAACTATACTGGACTAGCTGTCTGTGTCAGACTAGCCACAGCTAAACGTCACTATACTTGACTAGCTGTCTGTGTCAGACTAGCCACAGCTAAACGTAACTATACTGGACTAGCTGTCTGTGTCAGACTAGCCACAGCTAAACGTAACTATACTGGACTAGCTGTCTGTGTCAGACTAGCCACAGCTAAACGTAACTATAGTGGACTAGCTGTCCGTGTCAGACTGGCCACAGCTAAACGTAACTATAGTGGACTGGCTGTCTGTGCCAGACTAGCCACAGCTAAACGTCACTATACTGGACTAGCTGTCTGTGTCAGACTAGCCACAGCTAAACGTAACTATACTGGACTAGCTGTCTGTGTCAGACTAGCCACAGCTAAACGTAACTATAGTGGACTAGCTGTCTGTGTCAGACTAGCCACAGCTAAACGTAACTATAGTGGACTAGCTGTCTGTGTCAGACTAGCCACAGCTAAACGTAACTATACTGGACTAGCTGTCTGTGCCAGACTAGCCACAGCTAAACGTAACTATAGTGGACTAGCTGTCTGTGTCAGACTAGCCACAGCTAAACGTAACTATAGTGGACTAGCTGTCTGTGCCAGACTAGCCACAGCTAAAAGTAACTATAGTGGACTAGCTGTCTGTGTCAGACTAGCCACAGCTAAACGTAACTATACTGGACTAGCTGGCTGTGTCAGACTAGCCACAGCTAAACGTAACTATAGTGGACTAGCTGTCTGTGTCAAACTAACCACCGCTAAACGTAATTATAGTGGACTAGCTGTCTGTGTCAGACTAGCCACAGCTAAACGTAACTATAGTGGATTAGCTGTCTGTGTCAAAAAGGAAATACGTAAGGGTATTAAATTCGTTAAATCAGCGAATATTGAAATCCTTTTTCCAAGATCCTTAAAACATTTTTTTTAAACTGACAAAGATTTGTCGCTTGCGCTCGTCTATGTTAGTCCTCCCGGCATATCTTTCACTGCGCAAAGAGAGGATATCCTTGAAATCTTAGAGAGTGACATTTCAATTTATTCAAAATCTGCCAACTGTGCTATTGTTGGGGACTCAATGCATACACCTCAAATAATCCTGATTTCTGTTCTCATGTTCAATTACTCATTGCTGATTTACAGCCTGCCTATATCTGTGATGCTGAAGTGCCCCCGGAACAATATGGTCACCCATAATATTGATAGTCACGGAAAGCAACTTCTATCCATCTGTAAACCAACGAATATCTGCATTCTCAATGGTCGCTGCTTGGGAGATTCCTCTGGCCATCTTACATGCATTAACCACAAAAGGGGTGTTCCAAATTTAATAGATTACGTGTTACTTTCTACTG
>CM067372.1:21240260-21243581 GCA_034401795.1 Chaetoderma sp. LZ-2023a
GATTAAAAAAGAATAGGAAAGAAAAGAACAGCTCCTTCAAACACTTTCATTGTCGGATAGCAGTTAGCCATTAATATAATAGATTAAACAATACTAACTGACTCCAGGCATATATTTTGTTATAGTTTTCCTCTAAATCTTTTATACATTAGTCTCCGGGTGAACATCAGTTCATCTACCTGCATCTGCTTAGAAAACATATTAATTATGCCGTTTGGCAGGATACATGGCTGGGTGTGGGAAAAATCGACGGTGGCCTGAATTAACCCATATAATTATGCATATTGGCCATCTAATTATGCTATTAAGATTGCAAATTGATTACATTCTTATTCACCTTACTTTATCTCTGTCCATAAATCAATATTCAGTCGAATGATGCGCAGTCTAGTTTCTTTACGTTGAAGCATTGTTTTTAGCTCACCTGGCCAGAATGGCCAAGTGAGATTATGCCACGGCGACCTTCCGTCGTCTGTCCGTCGTTCGTCCATCCGTCAATCAACTTTATCTTTAAACGCCTTATTCTCAAGGGCCACTGGGCCAATTTCAATTATATTTGGCAGGAAACATCCTTAAGACATAATAATAGATCTAAGCTTGTTCAAAGGAAGTCGATCGGGCAATTTGACTGGTGGCCATCTTGGATTTTTGGTCAATTTCTAGAAACCTCTTTTAAAAATGTTCTCCGAAACCGCTTGGTGGATCAATTTAAAACTCATAAAATATCATATAGGGCAAGAGCTGAACCAAATTTGTTCAAATGAACTTGATTGGCCAAAGGACTCAGCAGCCATCTTGGATGATATAGTTTTCGCAAAAACGACATCTGCAGAACAGCCGAACAGATCGCGACTAAATTTGGCGGATATAATTATGGACTAAAGGCCATTAAAATTTGTTCATGGTAAGTTGATAGGTAAAAACATGACGGCCGTGGACCAATCAAAATGTAGTGTGTTTGGCAGCCACATTGGATTTTTGTTATTTGAGGGATTTTGAAGTCGAAATTGGTTTTATTAGCTGAACTGGCTTGTCAGCCATCTGACGCATAGCGATGACTCCCAGTCTGTCATCTGTCTGCCAGTCCATCCATCCGTCCTCAACAATGACAGCACGTGTTGTTATTTCTGGGTGGATTAACTCAAAACTTGGTCACAATGTTAATGTCGGCATGTAATATCTGTTTTTCTAAAATGAAACTGATACGACGTCAAACACCAGAGTTATCAGCCCGTAACCATTTGCATTACTAGTATAGTGCCACCTTCATAGAGGAAATATTAGACAGGTTTTTTCTCCACCCCCCCACCGTACAATAATTTATCACTCACCACCTCCCCTCTCCCACACCTCAGCCCCCTCCACCATCCCGTAACACCACCACCCCTAAACTTTTTATTGCCAAACAGGATAAAACAATAAAAAGTTTAAGATTTTCTTCCTCCACTGCCTAAATATTTAAGATATGTGTTATGTGCTCTGACATCTATACTATTGAATATTTTGAAATATATTTGATTGAATGTTGTTACTACCTAAGGCAGCAATGACTTTCAGTCAAATTATTTTGTAAATGAACTCCCGCTCACCTGGATACATATCCCCTTCTGCTAACATGGTCATTCAGCCATCTGTACATGGGTTAAATGAATAGTTTGGAATACTCTCAGATAAACCTGCTTTAAAGACCACCTGTATTAACCTTTTCACCAATGAATTCCCTTTATCATACTTTCAAGGCATCCATACATAAAAACTGTTGGATATCTTGAAATCAATTTGACTGGAAGTCATTGCTGTCTACAGTACAATGGCTTCAAGTAAAATTATTTTCAAAATATTCAATAAAATTATTTTTATATATTAAAGAATATTACTTTTCCAGGATCCATGGTTGAAAGGGTTAAGAGACCACCTGCCTTTAGATACTATTTTCTTCAGTTACTAAATCCAATTAAGCAATGTATTTGATACTTTATTAAGAAACAAGCTGCCGTAAAAGATTGCCTTCTGATTCTCCTGTTGGCTGGTGTCGTAATACAAGTTTGATTGTATGTCATCGATTTCTATTGTTAGCACTGATGTCATATATTTTCACTTAAATATTGTTCAAAATCACTATTGCAAAAAGCAGTCGAGAGATTGTTGTCAAAATTTCGAAGTCATTGGAAGTGACACTGATTGATGTAAAACTCAATACAGATTAGTTGAAATGCCAATGTTCCAGGTGAGCGATACTGGTCCCTTGAGCCTCTTGTTTAGTTTATATTGGTGCCTAATAAAATACCACAAATAATGTCTAGTGTACCATGAAATTGAGTCATCCGATCTGTCACTCAAGTATCTGACGTCGTAATATATAGCTCCGTCGCTAAACTAGTGTACGAATTCTTTGTCTGTGATGAATTAATAAACAATCTGTTGAATATTTTGAAACGCATGTTAGTGGGAGCTGCTGTTGCCATAGGCACCAACAGCCCACACTCAAATTAGTTTCAGGATGTTCACCAGCTTACGTGTATATTTACATTTAAATTGATATTCTGGGAATTCAGGTATCAAAGGGTGAAATGAATTCCAACACACGTGAACTGTGGGAGGAGCTTAGCTATAAATGGATTTTGCTATAAATGGATTGTTCTGTTATAGATTAAGAACCCAGGTCATGCATGCAGGTAATACACACAGGTCATACACACAGGTCATACACACATGTCATAAACACAGGTCATACACACAGGGTATACATGCAGGTCATACACGCAGGTCATACACGTAGGTCATACACGCAGGTCATACATGCAGGTCATACACGCAGGTCATACAAACAGGTCATACACGCATGTCATACATGCAGGTCATACATGCAGGTCATACACACAGGTATTACACACATGTCATACATGCAGGTCATACACACATGTCATACAAACAGGTCATACACACAAGTCATATATGCAGGTCATACATGCAGGTTATACACACAGGTCATACATGCAGGTCATACACGCAGGTCATACATGCAGGTCATACATGCAGGTCATACACACAGGTCATACACACAGGACATACATGCAGGTCATACACACAGGTCATACACATAGGTCATACATGCAGGTCATACACGCAGGTCATACATGCAGGTCATACACACAGGTCATACGCACAGGTCATACACACAGGTCATACATGCAGGTCATACACACAGGTCATATACACAGGTCATACATGTAGGTCATACACACAGGTCATACATGCAGGTCATACACACATGTCATATACACAGGTCATACACACAGGTCATAACATCGTCGTGTCGTG
>CM067372.1:21244081-21389081 GCA_034401795.1 Chaetoderma sp. LZ-2023a
GCTTTCTCATGGCGCTGGTAATTTTAACCTTAATTCATCCTGGCTATCTTTGCTGGGCGTCGCATCGGGCGGGAAAAGGACGCCGTACACCGGAAACAGATATTCTAGAAGCTGGGGGATGTGAGCCTTCAGACCTCGCACAACCGTTCAATAAAACTCAAGACAAGGAGGAGGATAAAGTATTATAGAAACTGTTAGTATCTGTGACTTAAGGAGGAGGAGGAGAGAATCTTATAGAAGTTGATAGATCTGCGAGTTCAGACTTGACAACCCTGTCAATGAATCTCATAACTGTCAGCAGGATAGGATATCACAGATGCTGGCAGATCGGGTCTCTCAGATTTGGCAAATCTTTCCATGAATCTCACCGTATAGTGCAGGGGAGCGTATTAGAGTAACCGCTATATCGGGCCATTGACCTGCGTCCTACTAACTGACTTTTTGATTTAAACATATGTTATTGTAACAATTGCACAATGGGATCGGGCACAAGTTCTTACAACTTAGATTTGCCCTCTCCCTACAGAATTATTATAAGCAGCCAATGATTGAGACCACTAATACGAGGTGAGAGAGAAACAATACATTAAGAGGTGTGCGTGCGTGCGTGCGTGCGTGCGTGCGTGCGTGCGTGCGTGCGTGCGTGCGTGCGTGCGTGCGTGCGTGCGTACGTGCGTGCGTGCGTGCGTGCGTGTGTGAGAGAGAGAGATGTAGGGGAGAAAAACGATGTAAACAGATTAAAAAAGAATAGGAAAGAAAAGAACAGCTCCTTCAAACACTTTCATTGTCGGATAGCAGTTAGCCATTAATATAATAGATTAAACAATACTAACTGACTCCAGGCATATATTTTGTTATAGTTTTCCTCTAAATCTTTTATACATTAGTCTCGGGGTGAACATCAGTTCATCTACCTGCATCTGCTTAGAAAACATATTAATTATGCCGTTTGGCAGGATACATGGCTGGGTGTGGGAAAAATCGACGGTGGCCTGAATTAACCCATATAATTATGCATATTGGCCATCTAATTATGCTATTAAGATTGCAAATTGATTACATTCTTATTCACCTTATTTTATCTCTGTCCATAAATCAATATTCAGTCGAATGATGCGCAGTCTAGTTTCTTTACGTTGAAGCATTGTTTTTAGCTCACCTGGCCAGAATGGCCAAGTGAGATTATGCCACGGCGACCTTCCGTCGTCTGTCCGTCGTTCGTCCATCCGTCAATCAACTTTATCTTTAAACGCCTTATTCTCAAGGGCCACTGGGCCAATTTCAATTATATTTGGCAGGAAACATCCTTAAGACATAATAATAGATCTAAGCTTGTTCAAAGGAAGTCGATCGGGCAATTTGACTGGTGGCCATCTTGGATTTTTGGTCAATTTCTAGAAACCTCTTTTAAAAATGTTCTCCGAAACCGCTTGGTGGATCAATTTAAAACTCATAAAATATCATATAGGGCAAGAGCTGAACCAAATTTGTTCAAATGAACTTGATTGGCCAAAGGACTCAGCAGCCATCTTGGATGATATAGTTTTCGCAAAAACGACATCTGCAGAACAGCCGAACAGATCGCGACTAAATTTGGCGGATATAATTATGGACTAAAGGCCATTAAAATTTGTTCATGGTAAGTTGATAGGTAAAAACATGACGGCCGTGGACCAATCAAAATGTAGTGTGTTTGGCAGCCACATTGGATTTTTGTTATTTGAGGGATTTTGAAGTCGAAATTGGTTTTATTAGCTGAACTGGCTTGTCAGCCATCTGACGCATAGCGATGACTCCCAGTCTGTCATCTGTCTGCCAGTCCATCCATCCGTCCTCAACAATGACAGCACGTGTTGTTATTTCTGGGTGGATTAACTCAAAACTTGGTCACAATGTTAATGTCGGCATGTAATATCTGTTTTTCTAAAATGAAACTGATACGACGTCAAACACCAGAGTTATCAGCCCGTAACCATTTGCATTACTAGTATAGTGCCACCTTCATAGAGGAAATATTAGACAGGTTTTTTCTCTCCCCCCCACCGTACAATAATTTATCACTCACCACCTCCCCTCTCCCACACCTCAGCCCCCTCCACCATCCCGTAACACCACCACCCCTAAACTTTTTATTGCCAAACAGGATAAAACAATAAAAAGTTTAAGATTTTCTTCCTCCACTGCCTAAATATTTAAGATATGTGTTATGTGCTCTGACATCTATACTATTGAATATTTTGAAATATATTTGATTGAATGTTGTTACTACCTAAGGCAGCAATGACTTTCAGTCAAATTATTTTGTAAATGAACTCCCGCTCACCTGGATACATATCCCCTTCTGCTAACATGGTCATTCAGCCATCTGTACATGGGTTAAATGAATAGTTTGGAATACTCTCAGATAAACCTGCTTTAAAGACCACCTGTATTAACCTTTTCACCAATGAATTCCCTTTATCATACTTTCAAGGCATCCATACATAAAAACTGTTGGATATCTTGAAATCAATTTGACTGGAAGTCATTGCTGTCTACAGTACAATGGCTTCAAGTAAAATTATTTTCAAAATATTCAATAAAATTATTTTTATATATTAAAGAATATTACTTTTCCAGGATCCATGGTTGAAAGGGTTAAGAGACCACCTGCCTTTAGATACTATTTTCTTCAGTTACTAAATCCAATTAAGCAATGTATTTGATACTTTATTAAGAAACAAGCTGCCGTAAAAGATTGCCTTCTGATTCTCCTGTTGGCTGGTGTCGTAATACAAGTTTGATTGTATGTCATCGATTTCTATTGTTAGCACTGATGTCATATATTTTCACTTAAATATTGTTCAAAATCACTATTGCAAAAAGCAGTCGAGAGATTGTTGTCAAAATTTCGAAGTCATTGGAAGTGACACTGATTGATGTAAAACTCAATACAGATTAGTTGAAATGCCAATGTTCCAGGTGAGCGATACTGGTCCCTTGAGCCTCTTGTTTAGTTATATTGGTGCCTAATAAAATACCACAAATAATGTCTAGTGTACCATGAAATTGAGTCATCCGATCTGTCACTCAAGTATCTGACGTCGTAATATATAGCTCCGTCGCTAAACTAGTGTACGAATTCTTTGTCTGTGATGAATTAATAAACAATCTGTTGAATATTTTGAAACGCATGTTAGTGGGAGCTGCTGTTGCCATAGGCACCAACAGCCCACACTCAAATTAGTTTCAGGATGTTCACCAGCTTACGTGTATATTTACATTTAAATTGATATTCTGGGAATTCAGGTATCAAAGGGTGAAATGAATTCCAACACACGTGAACTGTGGGAGGAGCTTAGCTATAAATGGATTTTGCTATAAATGGATTGTTCTGTTATAGATTAAGAACCCAGGTCATGCATGCAGGTAATACACACAGGTCATACACACAGGTCATACACACATGTCATAAACACAGGTCATACACACAGGGTATACATGCAGGTCATACACGCAGGTCATACACGTAGGTCATACACGCAGGTCATACATGCAGGTCATACACGCAGGTCATACAAACAGGTCATACAAGCATGTCATACATACAGGTCATACATGCAGGTCATACACACAGGTATTACACACATGTCATACATGCAGGTCATACACACATGTCATACAAACAGGTCATACACACAAGTCATATATGCAGGTCATACATGCAGGTTATACACACAGGTCATACATGCAGGTCATACACGCAGGTCATACATGCAGGTCATACATGCAGGTCATACACACAGGTCATACACACAGGACATACATGCAGGTCATACACACAGGTCATACACATAGGTCATACATGCAGGTCATACACGCAGGTCATACATGCAGGTCATACACACAGGTCATACACACAGGTCATACACACAGGTCATACATGCAGGTCATACATGCAGGTCATACACACAGGTCATACACACAGGTCATACATGCAGGTCATACACACAGGTCATATACACAGGTCATACATGTAGGTCATACACACAGGTCATACATGCAGGTCATACACACAGGTCATATACACAGGTCATACACACAGGTCATACACACAGGTCATACACACATGTCATACACACATGTCATACACGCAGGTCATACACACAGGTCATACACACAGGTCATACATACATGTCATACACACAGGTCATACACACAGGTCATACACACAGGTCATACACACAGGTCATACACACAGGTCATACACACAGGTCATACACACAGGTCATACATGCAGGTCATACACACAGCTCATACACACAGGTCATACATGCAGGTCATACACACAGGTCATATACACAGGTCATACATGTAGGTCATACACACAGGTCATACACGCAGGTCATACACGCAGGTCATACAAACAGGTCATACAAGCATGTCATACATACAGCTCATACATGCAGGTCATACATACAGGATATACACGCAGGTCATACACGCAGGTCATACATGCAGGTCATACACACAGGTCATACAAACATGTCATACACACAGGTCATACATGCACGTCATACACCACAGGCCATACATGCAGGTTATACACACAGGTCATACACACAGGTCATACATACAGGTCATACATGCAGGTCATACACACAGGTCATACACACAGGTCATACACACAGGTCATACACGCAGGTCATACATGCAAGTCATACATACAGCTCATACATGCAGGTCATACATACAGGATATACACGCAGGTCATACATGCAGGTCATACACACAGGTCATACAAACATGTCATACACACAGGTCATACATGCACGTCATACACACAGGCCATACATGCAGGTTATACACACAGGTCATACACACAGGTCATACACACAGGTCATACATACAGGTCATACATGCAGGTAATACACACAGGTCATACACACAGGTCATACACACAGGTCATACATGCAGGTCATTCACGCAGGTCATACATGCAGGCCATACGCACAGGTCATACACACAGGTCATACATGCACGTCATACACGCAGGTCATACACACAGGTCATACATGTGGGTCATACACACAGGTCATACATGCAGGTCATACACGCAGGTCATACACACAGGTCATACACACAGGTCATACACACATGTCATACACACAGGTCATACATGCAGGTCATACATACAGGATATACACGCAGGTCATACAAACATGTCATACACACAGGTCATACATGCAGGTCATACACGCAGGCCATACATGCAGGTTATACACACAGGTCATACACACAGGTCATACATACAGGTCATACACACATGTCAAACATGCAGGACATACACACAGGTCATACACACAGGTCATACATACAGGTCATACACACATGTCATACACACATGTCATACACACAGGTCATACACACAGGTCATACACACAGGTCATACACACAGGTCATACATACAGGTCATACACACAGGTCATACACGCAGGTATTACATGCAAGTCATACACACAGGTCATACATGCAGGTCATACATACATGATATACACGCAGGACATACACGCAGGTCATACATGCAGGTCATACACACAGGTCATACAAACATGTCATACACACAGGTCAAACAAACACAAACAACAATAACCACACACCTGCACACATCTACCCAGACGAATTGGCCCAAATAATGAGATACATTCTTACAAAAAACAGCTTCCAATTCAATGAAGACTACTACATACAAACACATGGAACAGCCATGGGAGCCAAGTTTGCTGTCAAATATGCTAACATTTACGTGTACACCATAGTAAGCAGAATGTTATCAACATGGATGGGCAGCACTCCATCTCACTTAGTTAGATACATAGATGACATTCATTTGGAACAGCAGTGAGAACGAACTACTTGAATTTCACGCACACATGAATAAAGAGCATCCCACAATAAAATTTGACTTGGAATATTCAACAGAAAAAAATCCCATTTTTGGACACAATGGTATACAAAGAGGATAACAAGCTTAAATTGGACCTATACAGAAAACCTACAGACAAACAACAGTATCTTCACAAACAATCAAGCCACCCTAAAAACACAAAACATTCCATAATCTACAGCCAAGCATTAAGATACAAACGCATCATCACAGATCCCACTAGATTAAAACAACGCACACAGGAACTCACAGATGCATTCATCCACCGGGGATACAAAGAGACAGAAATTAAAGCCATCATAGAAAAAACCGAGAACACACAGAGAGAAGACATTCTTTACAAACAACCCACACAAAAACAGCCTAGGCCAGCTTGCATACTACAATACCACCCATCATTAGAACACATAGGCAAATCCATTCGGACCTACTGGGAAAAGTACATCTTGTCTTCACCAATCTTAGCACCAATTTTTCCCAACTACCCAGTAGTAGCATTCAAGAAAAATAAAAGCATTAGGGACCACCTAGTCCACTCTAGCCTAATTAATATAAAAAATCCAGATGCTAACAATAAGATCGTACCGACACCAGATGACACTCACGACATAGTAGGGACACTCCAACAATGCAACAACAGCAATTGCATCACATGCAAACAATACATGAACACTGCTGACACATTCACTAGTTACGTCACTGGTAAAGACTACAAAATCAACACACAAATGAGCTGCAATACCACCAACATTATTTACCTCATAGAATGCAAACAATGCAGCTCTCAATACATAGGAGAAACAAGTCAAACACTCAGCAAACGACTCACACAACATATCCATGCAATCCGACACCAAACAGACACGAGAATCTCATGGCATTTCAACCAACCAAGACATTCTATGAAAGACATCACGATAAGACCAATTGAAAGAATTTTTACAGATAACAAAAAACTAAGATTAAACAGAGAACACTACTGGATCAAAGAACTCAAAACGATTCACCCGTTCGGAATAAACAAAAAAGCATAACACACTCACTCACTCACTCACTCACACACCCACCCACCCACCCACCCACCCACCCACCCTCCCGCCCGCCCGCCCGCCCGCCCGCCCGCCCGCCCGCCCGCCCGCCCGCTCGCTCGCTCGCTCGCTCACTCACTCACTCACTCACTCACTCACTCACTCACTCACTCACTCACTCACTCACTCACTCACTCACTCACTCACTCACTCACTCACTCACTCACTCACTCACTCACTCACTCACTCACTCACTCACTCACTCACTCACTCACTCACTCACTCACTCACTCACTCACTCACTCACTCACTCACTCACTCACTCACTCACTCACTCACTCACTCACTCACTCACTCACTCACTCACTCACTCACTCACTCACTCACTCACTCACTCACTCACTCACTCTCACACATAGGAGGTTTGACGGAAGTTTGCAGACTGGCAGGTCTGCATAGGTAACTATGTAAATACCTGGGTCGGCGTTTTTAAATACTTAGGTCATACACACATGTCATACATGCAGGACATACACACAGGTCATACACGCAGGTATTACATGCAAGTCATACACACAGGTCATACACACAGGTCATACATACAGGTCATACATACAGGTCATACACACAGGTCATACACACAGGTCATACACGCAGGTATTACATGCAAGTCATACACACAGGTCATACACGCAGGTCATACACACATGTCATACACACAGGTCATACATACATGTCATACATACAGGTCATACACACAGGTCATACACACATGTCATACATACAGGTTATACATACAGGTCATACACACAGGTCATACACACAGGTCATACGGGTCTTTAGGATACGACACGGCAGCGCCCGTAACAAATCGTACAGTATGAGAGCACCTGTGACACGATTTTATCCGATTTTGTCGTAGCGTAGTATGTCGTAGGAAATCGTGTTTTGTCGGGAATATTTCAACATGTTAAGAAATTCCATGACGTAGAGGAGTGGATCTTGCCGTAGTGCAGACAATTGCATCAATTGACGGGAGGTCTTGGAGACTGCTAGACAATTACAATGTCCGCACACGCGTGACAGAACTTCATCAAACAAGATAACATTCAGTAAGATGAGGAGCTATTAGCTAGCAGTATCAGCAGCAGTATCAGCAGCAGCAGCAGCAGTAGTACTAGTAGAAAACTTTGAGTGTTCTATTATGTTTTAGCGACCACCTTAGATAATTCACAAATTTAAACAATATCTCCTCCTGATACGCTTGGAGAATTTTAATCATATTTAGACACTCAACAAACAATAGAAGAAAATTTTATAAAACAAAAAGAAAGACAGATGCCAATAAAGGAACAAAAGCGGGTGCGAGTAAGGTTTGCAAAAGAGGCAGTATAAGCTATATTTCAAAACTTTCACGATGTATACAACTACGAGAACCTACCATTTTGAAATATTTTAATCCCGCCACCAAAGCAATCTCACACAAAACAAGCGCAGATTCCACTAGAGATGTTAGCTGATGACTTCAGAAAGCTAAACGAGATGATAGAAGTAGATGTTCAAATTGATTATCCCCTACTAGCAACGACCTTATAAATAAGCCGTTTACGGAAGAGGGGTAATCATCGCTATCAAACAGCGTAACACCGACATAGCTTGTAGCACAGACCAACTAATCAACGAATTTCTAAAATCCTCAGAAATCAATGTTACAAGTCTATACTAAAGTTTTTAATGTAATTCTATTATCGGGTCATATGCCAGAGAAATGGACCAAAGGTATTATTTTACCGCCGATATAAAAATAAAGGATCCCCATCTGACCACGAAAACAATAGGGGCATCAACTGAGCTAGACAGCTGGACTTACCATTAGATTGTCATATCATACTATACCATTAAACAATCGAGCCAATTCTTCTATATGGACGTCAAGTAATTGGAATAAAAAACTGTAATTTATTAGAAAACACAAGCCCCGATTTCCAAAGATATGTCGTAAAGGTTAAAGACAGTACGCCAACATACATGATATATAGTGAGTTAAGAGAAATGTCGATACAAATAGTGATACAACATGATAACGCACTGGCTAAAACTGATTTCAGGGAAACAAACTAAACTCGTAGCTAAATTACACAAGTACATTTTACTAAACTCCCAACAAAACAGTACACAATACAGATGTCTAAACTCTCTAAAAACGATTCTAGACATCACAGGACACAGCCACCTCTGGAGAAACCAAGTAATATATAACCTTAACCAAACAAAAACAATATTAACCAAAAATCACGAGGACCAATTTATACAGTCATGGCACGCACAAATGAATCAATCATGGAAACGGAAAATATATAACAGTTTTAACATAAATCGGGGAAGGGAATGGTACTCCTAAAACTTGGCGATAGAAACAAAATACTGTTTACAAGATTCCGACCAAGCAACCATTGTTTACCAATAGAAAAGGGACAGTGGGATGGAACTAACAGAACATAATGAGTTTGCAACCTCCGTAATGTGAATGAAATCAGAGACGAGTTTCACTACTTATTCATTTGCGAATTCTTTCAAAATAAGCGAGTAAACATTTTGCCAAAGCACTATCGCAAAGGACCAAATTTCTTCAAATTTCTCCAACTCTTCTCAACATTTAACAAGAATCTTCTAGCAAAGATCTGTCACTTATTCAACAGCGCAAACATGTTGAACGTTGATTAAATTAGCGTGTACAAATAGCTAGATTGATATCACGGAGTCGGTGCGTACGCACGCGCCCGCAGAGAGCAAAATTTTCCACTACCAAGGCGTACACACACGCACGCACGCGCACGCACGCATGCGCGCACGCACACACACACGCACGCGCACATTCACACACATACACACACGCACGCACGCACGCTCGTATGCACGCACGCACGCACGCACGCACGCACGCACGCACGCACGCACGCACGCACGCACGCACGCACGCACGCACGCACGCACGCACGCACGCACGCACGCACGCACGCACGCACGCACGCACGCACGCACGCACGCACGCACGCACGCACGCACGCACGCACGCACGCACGCACGCACGCACGCACGCACGCACGCACGCACGCACGCACGCACGCACGCACGCACGCACGCACGCACGCACGCACGCACGCACGCACGCACGCACGCTACTACGACTACTACTACTCTTACGAGAAGAAACTGAAATGAAAAATGTGTTGTAACTATTACATTAACTAAAATTCTATGACTCTTGTGATATCAATGTGCGAAGAGTCTTCGCCTTAATTTTGAAAGGAATATTTTAAAGTTTCGTTTACTAGCGTATCTAGATTGCTGTCCTTTAATTCTCCAGCCACAGACTTTTGTGTAATACCAAGGCTTTTCATTTGTTTATAGCTGTATAATTATCGAAAACGAAGTAACAGATCTATACCAAGGGAGTTGTTGAAGCTGTGTTCTTTTGAGGGCGTAAATTGTGTATCTCAATGCATTGGGACGAGATGGGTCATGTGCTGGTTTCAGACCGCATGGATTGGTACGGGTTTTTTGGGTTCTTTTGGCTGTGGAGCCGGGACTCGTGTCTCTGGTGCATTGGTTTGTGCATAGTAAAATCGTCACGCGTAGGAATTCGTTTCGTTGCATCTGGACGCTCAATGTGGGCCTCGGGAAGAGAATGGCTCTAGCAGATTTGCCTCCGGGCATTCACACCACCAGCAATACATTGTCTAACTCATTTGCAAATCTGCTCACATATGTAAATTTACACACGCGTGCAAAAGTATATTTGCTACGCGTTCATACGAGGTTTTGATACCATAAGTGAATAAGATGCCTTTAATAACCAATGTAAGATATTACTGGCATGGTTCAGACATATGATGGCGATGATGATGGCGATGATGATGATGATGATGATGATGATGATGATGATAATGATGATGATGATGATGATGACGATAATGATGATGATGACGACGATAATGATGAAGATGATGATGATGATGATGAAGATGATGATGATGACGAGAATGATGATGATGATGATGATGATGATGATGATGATGATGATACTGAATGTGTCACAGATTACTGTACTGATATTATACTTATTATTGATATTAGGAAGTACATAATGATATAAGCAGAATTGCTGTATGAGTAGCTCGGCGTGTGGCTGCCTGTGTTGAGTAATGAGTATCTCCTGAAGCGACTTGTATAAATATAATTTTGGTAGTAACGGAGGGATCCGGTCTGTCACTCAAGTATCCGATGCCAAAATCCATTACGTCACATGTAGGAAGATGTCGCAATCAACAGGATGTCACTTAACTCTTTCTTGAAGATCGATAAGTCCGTAAAGTGTATGAATTGTTTGTCCTTGAACATATACAACTATAAAAGACATTTTACTTGGCGTTTTGGTGCGAATTTGAGTTGTTGCAGCGACGGCCTCAGTCATGTTAGTTTTAAGATATTGAACAGATTGCCTCTATAGCTACCGCAACAGTTAGCTTCTGTGAATTCAAGGGTTAGAGGTTTTAAACGGATTACACACGAGTGAAGGGTGAGCGGAGCTTGGTTAGAAATCGGTGGGGTATGCGTAGAAACGGATCTGTCTAGATGTATATCTAAAACTCATATACGATTTGAATCATATTATTAGTGTTTATTTTAATGAAATATTCTATTGTATATTATATTTTCTATGCTTCAAAACAAGTTAATCGAAAATAAACTAAACGAAACTAAACTCTTTTCGCGTCCTTCTTTCTTCGAACAAGAAGCAAAGCTGATAGAGCAAGGGCTTCATTTCATAATGCTGTCAGAATCAGACGCCATCTTTCCCGCAAAGCCTAGCTTGCCTACTAGCAAACATAGACAATTGCAGAAAATCAAAGGAAATAGTAGCGTATGATTGGTGCCATCCAGCTACGATGTCGTACTCTGTCTGTGTTTTCATGTGATTATGTATATCTGTAATAGGAAATCTTGTCTAAGCGTAGAGTAGGAAATCATAGTAAATCGTAGCAAAAAGTCGTACCGTGTGAGACAATATTTAGTATAAAGTAGAGCATAAAGTATGGATTTTGTGACTCGGGAGGCCGGTGTCACCGGGTTTTAATACACACAGACTCTGTATATCAGAAATATTAGATCTAATGACTACACACATATACATATCCGATGGCAATACCCACCCCTCATGGTGCGAGAGTAAATATATTTGACTTGTACTAAGCGACCATCTGCCTTAAGAAGCCACCTCACGATGGACACATGGTGACATTAACATGTACATCTCTACCGCACCATCAACGGTAATAGAATGGAGGGTTTCATTTCTAGCTACGCTCCTCCCATTTCAAGCTAAGTTCCGCCGATTTCTAACTAAGCTCCATCCGGTTTCACGCGGGTTGCAATCAATTTATTTACTGAATTTCAAAAATCCCGATTTCAAGGTATTTCTACAGGTAAGCTGTTAAATAGTTTAACACTAATTGGACTTGGAGCTGTTTCTACCTATGACAGCAACAGTTCCCAGTCAAATTAGTTTCACAATATTCAACAAATTGCCTATTAAATTGTAAATTCATCAAAGACATACAATTCATACACTTTGTGACGACATAGCAATTTTCATGACGGAGTTATACGTTACAATGATTGAGAAGTCAGGTAACTAGTGGCGTAGTACAATATGACGTCATATGCAGGAGTGACAGATCGAATCATTCCATGGCTATCAACCGGCCTAATATTGCTTTTATGTAGAGTAGGTTGAACCCGACACCAAGGGTGCACGATATTAATCGCCTCAGACAATATCACGATACATTGCTAGTGTAGGTTGAACTCGGCACCAGGGGTGCACGATATTAATCGCCCCAGACAATATCACGACATATCGTGTGTATCAAATATTAGAAGAACTCTTTTGTGACCTTGGTGACGGAATTCTGGTCACATGGATAATCATACGCTTAACTTTTTCATTTCTTGGTACTGGATAATGAATCTCTGTCAGGTTTGTAAGGATGGGGTGAATGGCTATATAGAAGTCGCTATTGGTGGTTATCTTTTCGATATCAGATGGCAGAATAAAGGCGTTTTCGTCATCGTACCGGTGGCGGTGGTGGTGTTCGGCTCAGAAACCTGCTAAGCACGCAAACACAATTATATTCATTATACCTAATTCGATATGCTCTCGGGAACAACGCGACGCCAGGTTACCATGGTAACGCCAATATTGCGTTAGTTTCCTGGTAAATTGATCGTGTCGATGTTTTAGGATGAAGGGACGCAGAGAAAGAGACAGAGAGGAGGAGACTATGATCGGCCTGCATTTTTTGTGGTTCGTTTATTTCGTTTCTTTCTGCTCGAATGCCAATTGACAATGATTAGTTTTAGCTCCTTCTAGTCAGATAAGGGCAACGCTGATATTCACTGCATTATTAAGCATTATTTTGCGTGCGTGCGTGAGTGCGTGAGTGCGTGCGTGGGTGCGTGCGTGCGTGGGTGCGTGCGTGCGTGTGTGCGTGCGTGGGTGCCTGCGAACATTGGGAACCGCTACTTACAAGGCAATTGACTATAAGCCAATGCTTTTTGATTGGCTTTCTATTTCGGTATAGATTTCCAGAAAAGTGGGTGAGCATTTGTCATCTAGGCTCGTCATTGCGACTTTGTCGCGATCATCACGTTGTAATATGATTTGATATGACTGATGGGTTATTTGCTCTGCCAGGATAACGCGGATGTGGCTGGCGTTTGGCATATGCGCGGTTTCACCATGTTTTGGCGCCATATCCGCGGCAGACGGGCCGGGTTGTGACCCCATCAACGGAACAGTCAGGTGATACGTCACTTGACTCGAGTCGAACTGTTGTTCCTGTTGCTGGCACTATCACCACACAGCCTTTCCGTATGAGACGACGACGATCGCGTATGGGAGGAGCGCCAGTCGGCACCATGCCGTTAAGTTGCATTCAACCTAATGTTTCACTTTATAATCATCTACAACTTTGTCATCGCAATCATTTTTACTTCCTAGCCAGTGTCGTTATTCACAAATCTTAGCCATGCTGAAAACAACATTTGTGAAAATCGACGACGACGACGACGACGACGACGACGATAATGGTGATGATGACGACGACGGCGACAGCGGCGGCCGCGGCGACGAGACGACGAAGACGAGAATGGCGATGATGACGACGACGACGACGACGACGACGACGACGACGACGACGACGATGATGATGATGATGGTGTAACAATAAGGATGAAACGTAATAATAATAACGAAAATAACTACAATTATATTATGCAGTCATGGTGTCTGTCACATTCTTATATTATGTAATGTACACACAAGGGCCGAATGTGCCTACTGTGAAATAAACTATCTATCCACCTATGTCAGTTCCGAATACGGCATGTTGCCTGAGGACAAATGACTATTTGCACGTGCAAGCAGGTTGGTTTTGTTTGATAAATCCTGGCTTGTGCAGACAATAGACTAAACGAATACGGCGTCCAATAGTTCCAACGATTATGGAGTCAGGGCATTACATGCTGGGTAGCATTGCACGCCGGGTTGCATTGCATGATGGGTAAATTGAACAGGCATCTCATATCTCGTGCAAAAGTGTCTATATTTAATGGAACACGTGAGCTTTGAAAAATGCTAGGACATGCGGCAGCGACCACCTAAGTTACGTAAGTGGTTTTGCTCGACATGTCAGGATTTGACCGATAACCCAATCGACAGACAGGCTGAATAGACGCGAGTGGCAACTGCAGATATACGGCATGCTTAAAGGTTAAGAACGTTGATCTCTTTTGAACATTTTTTTCATAGTCCGCATATAGGTTTTAGTCCAAAGTTTGAGGTGGCGCCTATAATGTTGGGAATTATCACGAGTAGAGAAAAAACACGAAGTAGTATACTAATACAATCACTTCAATTTTTGGAAATCAATACGAGGCGACGACCTTATTTCGTTATGCGCTATATAAGATTTTTAAATAAATGCATAATTTGCTATAATAGACCGTTACTCTAGAAAATAGCCTACTATAGTTAACCAGATGATTGGATTTTTTCTCTATTTTCACCGTTACACGTATAGTAAGCATCATTTCATTCTACTAACGTAATATAGATCGTAATTCGTCTAGACGTAAGCTTAAGCGATTTCTGAATGGGTCAATTACCAGGCTGGATTGAGCGTCCATGTCAACAGAGAAAAAGGGTGACAATTCCTCTATTTCTAGTTGAGTAAACAGAAATAAAGTTTCAGTGGAGCCATTGTCAAGTTTGTATATTATAATTTATAGCTGCTTTGATGCCACAGTGGTTGCTTTCCGAACACTGCTGCCATCGTGTGGTCAAAACCCCATTTCCTTTGGCACGCGACTTATATGAAGTGACCATCTGTTATGAAGTGACCACATATAAACATCGTTCTCTGTAGACTGGTTTTAGTGCAGACAGTGCGCTCGTATAGCGGGCTGATGGCGGTCTCTATATACACACCTAGATTGCAAATACATGGATGACCCCATTTTAGCTATGCCCCATGTTCCACGCACGTTTATCGGGATCAATCGAACCCTGAACACCCTAAATCGCAATTTCCAGGATATTAATCAGCTAATCTATTGAATATTTTGAAACTGATTTGACTGGGTGCTATTGCTGCTAATTCTGAGCTGGTCTATAACCTAGAAGGATACATATTTTATGGATGAATCCACTATTAGCTATACGCCGTCCATCTCTATAGCTAAGCTCCGCCTATGTTGTGAGGGTGTTGTGATCGATTTATATACTTTGAATCCCGAATCTGTCAGCTGACGCATATACACGCACGCACGCACGCACGCACGCACGCACGCACGCACGCACGCACGCACGCACGCACGCACGCACGCACGCACGCACGCACGCACGCACGCACGCACGCACGCACGCACGCCACATACACACCTGCACCCACAAATATGCGTCTTCTAGTGAAGGTTACACAAGCAATTTAAGGTACAGGAAACCCAGCCATGTAACTCGTGCCTGACACTTGTTCCTGGAAGTGGTGTGTTAAAACTATATACACTTATCTTAGCTCACGACAAATACACCGACTTCCCTTGGACGGTTACACCGATCTCCAACAAGACCCGGTAACCTCGTCACCAACATATGCGCGAGAACACTATCAGTCTCCGGAAGGAATCAACTTGTCGGTTTCAGATGTTAGATATTTTGTATTCCCTCGCCTCATGGCGTCGTTGTCGTACATAGAAACTTGATTTGAAAAGTATTCATAGTACGACTCCTGATGTGATGCTACATTGGAGTCCGGTCATCAGGACATCAACCAGATGTAGCTACCAGTGCGAGTAGCATTTCATCTGTACTGCCAAGACTGGAGTAAATATGGCACTGTATACTGCACTGCACAATATCAGCCAGATGCATAAGAGGTCCTTCAGCTAAGATGCAGATCCGTAACCAGGGGAATTGTCTAATATTATACAAAGTGAACATACTCTGAGTTAACGAGTCACTATATTATGACAATCTTGCTACATAAATCAAGCTTGAATACTGTCATAAAACAACAATACACATAATCACTTTAATAAAAAATCGTTATAGCAGGACAATAAGCCTTCTAACAGCAAAGTGTGTTTCATTGACTGATTTTGTAACCAGAAAACATTTATTGAAATAATACAAACATTCAAGTTCTCATATCCCCTTAAATATAGACAGTTTTGCACGAGATATGCGATGCCTGGCGATTTCTGTTCAATTTACCCAGACTGCAACGTTACCCAGCATGCAATGCTGCCCAGTATGCAATGCCGTGCCTCCATAATCGTTGTAACTATTGGACGCCATATTCGTTTAGTCTATTGTCTTCACAAGCCAGGATTTCTCAAACAAAACCAATCCGCTTGCACATGCAAATAGTCATTTGTCCGCCAGCTCTGGAAGCGTAAGCATGCATGTAGGACGTATACATGGCACTATATTCCACAGTCCGCATGTCAATGCTGTTCAGAGAAAGTGTGTCAATTTCCAGGAGAAAATACGAGAGAGCTTTTATATACTTTGAAAATAATTTGCATGAAAATTGTTGCTATCAATTACAGCACCAGCATTCAGTCAAATTATTGTCAAAATAATTAGTAGATAATGCGATTACTACCTGCTACCGATTTAATACTAATTTGATTGAGCATTGCTGCTGCAAGAGGTTTCAGTCTGTATGTTCTAAAATAATAATCATAATAATAATAATAATAATAATAATAATAATAATAATAATAATACAGCATTTGTATAGCGCCATTTATCAATTTGACTAATTTTCAAAGGCGCTTCGGTACATATGTGTTTTTAGTCTTTCTTTAAATTCCTCCCTAGAGCTTATTGTTTTAATATCCAGTGGTAGGGTATTCCAAAGTTTTGGCGCGGCGATGCTGAAAGCTCTGTCTCCACATGACTTCAGATTGGATCGTGGAATGTTTAGCAGGTGTTGATCTGTAGAGCGAAGAGCACGGTGTGGATGGTGGGGCATAATGAGATCCTTCATGTATTCTGGAGCTTCATCGTGCATGCATTTCCATGTTAGGAGGATAAGTTTGAAGTCAATTCGTTGACGGACAGGTAGCCAGTGGAGGTGTTTCAATACAGGGGTTATGTGATCACGTTTCTTGATCTTCATGAGGACACGGGCTGCAGAATTTTGAACCTGTTGTAACTTGTTCAGTGACTTTGCCGTTACACCATATAGTAGGCAGTTACCATTATCCAGACGTGATGTTATAAATGCATGGATAAGCGTTTCTGTTGTTTGATGTGTTAAAACAGTTCTTAATAAATTAATGTTTCTTAGATGGTAATATGCCGCTTTGCAAATAGATGTTACCTGCGCATCCATATCCATAAACTGATCAAATATTACACCTAAATTTCTGGCCGATGGATTTGCCGTAATCAGACTGTTTACTAGTTGGACTTCGGTAGTATGAACGTTACTACGTTGATGTTTTGTCGATATCACGAGGAACTCGGTTTTGTCTGGGTTTAGTTTAAGCTTGTTAAATGTCATCCACTGACTGATGTCTGCAACACAATTCCGTATTTGTTCAAGAGCCATGGTCACGTTGGGTTGGAATGTCAGGTAAAGCTGCGTATCATCCGCATACATGTGGATCTGGAGATTATGTTGTTTCGCAATGTTTACAACAGGTGCCGAGTACACAGTGAAAAACTTCGGACCGAGAACTGAGCCTCGCGGTACACCGTACTCTAACAGGACACTAGCGCTGGAGGAGTTGGAGATAGTCACAGCTTGGTGTCTGTCTGTGAGGTAGGACCTTACCCATGATAAGGCCGTTCCAGTTATGCCTATGCCTTTGTTCAATCGCGTGATTAAAATTTCATGATCGATCGTATCGAACGCGGCAGAGAGATCGAGTAAAACCAGGAACACTGCATTGTGATTGTCTAATGCGCGCAGGATGTCATTCTGGACCCTGACCAGGGCGGTCTCTGTTCCATGGTGCTCTCTATAGGCTGACTGAAATTTTTCAGCCAGTTGGTACTGCTGCATATGCTTAGATATACGATCTGCCACGACCTTTTATACAAGGTTAGACAAGAATGAAAGGTTGGAAACTGGTCGGTAATTATTAACGGTATCCAAGTCCAATGATGACTTTTTGAGCTCCATCAGCTAAGGACACATTCACGATTTTTGTGATTATCGGTGCAAGGTTTGAAGATGGTGCTTAACTATTGTAGTTGGTATCGGATCGAGCGAACAAGTCTTGCTTGGCGAGGACATAATGATTTTAGAGATTTCCTCCTCGGTTGTTGGACGGAAAATTTCTAGATCCGGTGGATGGTATAGTTCTTCGTCGTGCACTGCAATAGGGGGTACGCTGTCAAGGTTTTTGCGAATGGTGGCAATCTTCTCAGAGAAGAATGTGTTGAACGTGTTCGCTAAGGTAGCAGTGTCACTATGTTTCGGCAGTTTGGGTTTTGCTTTCCTATGAAGAAGCTCATCTATCACCTTAAATAGTTCTTTCTGATCTGCTGTAGCTGATATCAGATTTGAATAATAGTCTGACTTTGCTTTATGGAACAGATTTACGACACATGTTCTCTGAGATTGAAAAGCCAACCTATCAGTCATCGAACGAGTTCTCCTCCATTTTCTCTCATATTGTCTACACGTCTTTTTGGCCGATGTGAGGTCTGAATTATACCAAGGTGCTTGCTGTCGTGAAGCAATGGTGCGCGTCTTTTCGGGAGCATGTTTGTTGAGGAGTTGACCCAGCACAGAATTGTATTGTTCGATAGATGGAATTAATGTTGTTTGTGGATGCGAAAACAACTCACTTGCTTTCAAATCCGTTGCGAGGTCACTATGTTTTATTGTTTTTAGCTTCCGAAACGTAATTGTCTCTCTAGGCGATCGTGGTCTGACAATATTGAGAGTGCAGTGTACTGCGGCATGGTCGGTAATGAATGATTCTACACGGACATTACTTATCATGTCATCGGATGGTCTACCAATAATTAAATCAAGCGTATGACCTTGCACGTGTGTTGTTTCAGTAACTAATTATTGTAGATTAGCACTATCGATGATATCATTGAAGTGAATCGTGTCTCGAAGTTCAGCTATGTCTAAATGGATGTTAAAATCACCAGCGATGATTAGTTTATTTGCACATATTCCGACAGTTGCAATCAGATCATTCAATTCCGTGAAGAATTGTGATTTGGTGAACTTGTTCGTCGGCGAAGGCGGAGGGCGATACAAAACAACTACTTTTACAGCGGGCTCATGAAATAGATCGCATATAAGAGCTTCGAATGTTACGGTATTGTAGTTAGTTGTTTGTCCCCGCTTTATTGTGGATTTGTGGATAATAGCGACACCACCTCCAGTTGTGGGTCTGGGCACATGTGTTATGTCATATCCATCGGGAACTAAGTCACCTAATGTCTTTGTGTGCTCATCTGTGTTTGAAAGCCATGTTTCGGTTAGAGCTGCAATATCAATATTGTGACTGGTAATGTAGTCTGAAATCACATGAGTTTTATTACAGACCGATTGACAGTTTATAACACAGAATTCAGTATGTGGGTGGTTCTCTGGCTGTTTCATTTGACCGCCACGGCCCCTATGTGTTGGTCGAATAGGGCAAATACCTAAAGTCTTGAGGGTGTGATAAGCGCCAAAATCGATTATTGATTTTTGAACTGACTGGCGAATTGTCAAAAGTTCTTGTCGACTGTAGGTAATCATCATACAATGTTCACTGAATAGTGATCAGTTCTCAAGGTAGTAGAAACGTTAAGAAAGAATACTAACACACCGGCAGCATATAGCGCACAGTACACAAAACAGTTGAGTGGCATGACAAAAGAAAAAACTCCAGTCAGTTTATAAATTCATTATTTCGTTCAACACTCGTTACGTATTTGCAGTGCAATTTTACTGTAAGTTGTTGCTGAATAAGGCACCAACAACGTTATCAAATTGTTGTCAATAGAATCATATGACGTTCAATATTGCTATCTAAGTAGCGTGAGTATATGCCCAAAATTCGCTTTGGCTACGTGAAGGAAATATTTAGTCAAGCGAGGGTATGTACGTTTCTGCTCGATCAATGCATTTCAATCAAATGCACAATCCCGGCAACAAACTTACACGCTGTTTGCTAATCATTCAGTCTTCGCGAGAAAGTACATGTAGGGAATATAGTCCAGTCAATCTAGGCCAAAAATATTTTAACCCGGAACAAATTGCAACATAATTTTTTTACCTCGCCCAGTGTATAGGGGGCCATCATGTACAACATATCAAAAGTCCTCCAAAATTCCAATAGGGGAAAGGGTAAAATTTGCACAATTATTACCAGATTTGGGCCATTTCACCTGAAAAATCCATTTTTCTTTATTTCTTTAAAACCGGTATGTAATATATGTGTGACTGGGTATTTTTGGACTTTTTTAGTAATAAATGAATACGATTGACATATTCTCCACAAATTAAATGTATTGTGTTATGCCACTTGCATGAATTTACCTAATACCATCATTGATATTGATACAATACATATTATATTTTATTATGTCACGGTATTGTGTGTTTCTAAGCTAAGCTAAGATGAAATAGTATGGCATAGGTACCTGGTTTCTACTAATTTCATCTTGCATCAATTATCCAAGTCATCTTCCTCAATGAGCGTTATTGAATTCGAGCAACTGAGACCCTTACAGTCTTCGCAGGCGGATGTGCAGCTGAGCCCATGTTTTCTACAGGTGCATCTCTTTGATTCACAGCCAGTTTTGCAGCTGCATCTAAATGAATACAGTAAATCGTCAGGTGCTGCCAGCATGTCGGTCTTAACAGGCAGCATTTGGTGGTTGAGAACTTTCCAGCCCCATTCTGTTGGATTCATATCTCCAGCATCTCCTCTCCAAACTTGAATTTGGTAGTACACACGAAGACTGTGAAACTTTGCGTATGCGGGTGTTGGTGGTAAATCTCGTGCTTCAACATACTTGGAACTTTTTGCAACCTTCTCCCTGAATCGCTTGTACCGCAAAGCAACTAGACTATCCATTGAAGTGCCATTGTATAGAATAAGCATTGCGTTCTCACCTGCTTTTATCATGTCATCTTTATTCGCATTACTCATTGTAAACACTTAAGCAATTTGAGAGAGTTCTTTGCAGCACTGGATTTTGCTAAGGGATGCAGATTTTCCAATTCCATAAAGCCTAGATGTTGAGTCACAGCCAAGGATAGCATGGATAAATAACAGCTGTGAGCACAAACAGAACCCGAGTTTTTCCTTTGCCATTTTGATATTCCACAGTCGGGGTTTCTTTGCATTTTGCTTTGGCTCTGGTCTGAAAAATAGCTGACAGCCATTCATATCAGTATGGTATAGAAGCAACACCAGTAGGTCGGTATCGTCTCCAACAAGAGCAGTATTTGTTGACTTTGAAGCCAAGATAGCCGTTTGCGTAATTAAGACATCAGCATCACCGCTTGCCTTTATCGTTAAGCATCCAGCCTGTTCGAGAGATGAACTTAAGATTGATATGAACCGATGTTTGTTCTGCTTGTTACTAAGAAAATCAGGCTTACTCAGAGTTACAACTGTTTGCGGAGTCAGTACAACAGTTGCGCCTGATCCAGGAGTTCGCCTCTTATGTGTTACATCTTTTATGTCTGGGCCTTGGTCATAACCATCAAAAACTACTGTAGCCTTTCCATATTTGCTTATGCAATATTTTACATATCTTTGACAAACATTTGCAAATGTCTCTCCGCGCTGCCATGGAACACGGTGTAATAGAGCTCCTCCATCAAGCACATAGTGGACAGAATCTGGAAGGACTGCATCTTCATTTTGAATTAATTTCCACAATGCCTCAGCAAGTGCCGGCTTATTTGCTTCCCATGGAAGAGATGAATTATCAAAGAGTGCGGGCGGATGAGTGCACAACTCATACTCAAAATAAGATGCTGGATTCCCTTTTGATCCATTTGTAGCAATTAAACTGAGTCTTTGAAATAGGAGTTGTGGATCAATTTGTACACATTCATCATCAATCTTGAGAGATGTTTTGGATGCTAAGGTAATAGCTTGTCTCTTTCTCTGGAACGAAATGCTTGATACACATTGGCCACACATCGAATTAATAATTGATTCTCCAATATCTTTAGCATCGTCAACATTGACTGATTCATGTGCAGACAATCCACTAACAAGTCCTCTAAGAGAAGGGTCTGGTCCAAATGGATTCAGTTCACTAAGGATTTTGAGAATTTTGTAAGTATCATCCATATCACGCTTTATTCGAGATTGTGTGGAATCTTTGTGTTGTTCACTTGAATCACAGTTTACCCCAGGGAGCTCTTGCATTGCATTACACACATCTGCACATGCGGGCATAGACAACAACCAAACAAGACGCTGAAGTTCTGTCATTCCACGACCTCGTGTTAGACTACCACTTGACTTTACACTTCTTATAAGGACCTGCTCAATAACTAGATCAGTAGATAACCCTGCCCAATACCTATCACTTCGATGAATGACATAATGACCATTGAGGAAGCTGGTGTGTATATCTGGATGACTTTCAGGTATTTCTAACATCTTTTGTAAATATACATATGCAGACTTGGCGTACAGATTATGCCTAGCGGTTGCAAAATATGGAAGCATCTCACGAACGGTCTGAAGGTGCATGTTCCAATCACCAGTTCGTTCTGCCTTAATGAATTTGTGCAGAATGTCAACCAACTCCATATACAAAAGCCAGAGTCGTGCAGTCCTCTTATCTTTCATGACCACCTTCTCTGAGTCTAGTTTGTCCTTGACATCATGTAATGGATTTTCCGAGGACAATATTGTAGCTACATACGGATTTTTGATAATGTCATCATAGAGCTCTCCAACTTTAACCAGACTTTTATTTAGGGAACTTTCAATCGTTTCATGTCCTGCAACATTATCATCATTGTCAAACAATTCTTTTGAATGCATTGCAGCGGAATATTCTACTGTGTCAACTTCAGCATCTGCAATTGTAGGTGGTGGTAGGTTGTATGCATTTGCAATCAAGATTGTACTGAGAGAAGCAAAAACCATGAGGTGTCTAGACTACCTCTAGAATAGGTGCAAGACCGCTTCCTGCCATTAAGTGACCAATGCAGCCAAGGAAGCTCATCTCCATATGAAGACCTCCGTGTCTTAGAATAATTTGCTTTAATGGACTCCAGCTCGGCTCAATCTCTATGATAGTCATAGCTTTCCAAAATAAGGACTGATCAAATGTAATCACGGGTGCAACATGGTATCGGTTTGCCTGTTCACAAACATAAGTCAAAGTGGAAAAGATGCAGGTCATGTTACTTGGCTCTAGATCTATCATCGGAAGGAAAATAACAGACGATTTACCTGGATAAACTCCTTGGTGAACAGTTTGCATCATGCCAGACCATGACTGTCTCCTTGAACGCAGAAACAAAGAGAAATCCCAGAGAATGTCAATGTCAGCTGTTGGGTCTGTTTGTTCCATCGCAGTTAACTCCTTAAAGGTCAATGGGAAGTTCCTGGTATGCTGAGACTCAAAGTTCCTGATACAGATCTTGCCAACTTGCTTGATATCTTCAGATGTTACATTTATCCTTGGAATAAGTTTGCACGAAAGGTTTCCTGGTGTAACAGATGCAATGATTCCCATTCCATGAAATGTATTATGCCCATCTATTGTGCAAATATTGTGATCCACATTGTCGGCAACAAACTGAATGAACTCGCCTGATAATGGCTGTGGTAGATCTCCACCATAAAGTGATGCACTGTGCTCAAACCTCTGTATCTCCGCGTATGAACATCCAAATCCGTGCTTGTACAAGGTGTCAACAATAAATCTAGATCCAAATTTATGGTGCATCTCACATGACAGCCCGAACTGCAAAGGTGCCAAAATAACTCTAGGACGAGTTCCTTGCATAATAGCCTGTCCAACTCATGCCTGTTTCATTTCTGTGTCTTTTCCAGTAAACAAAATCCGCAATAATTCCCGCAGTGTCTCTGGTAAATAATTCAATGCCTTTACTGGGTCGCTCATTTGCTCCCTTGATGGATAGCTTTCAGATGATGTGCATGAATCAATTAACTTAATATCGTGTCTAAGCAGTTTGGCAGCTGTCTGGATGATTAGCATTCTCTCTGATTTGGAATCCTTTCTCTTCTGTTCCTTATAGAAGTCAGTCCAAATAGTAGATGCTTTAGAACGAAAGGTAACAACGTTTGGCTTACCATTCACAGTGCTAATAAATATTTCATCGCCATAATTATCTTTTATTTTATCCTGCATGTATTTTGTACTGTATGCTTTATTCTCTTTATCATCGAGATACTCTTGCAATTTATTAACGAGGTCGTGCAGGGTCAGCTGCTCATCATCATTATTTTCAAGAAATGCCATTGTCGCACTAAATGCTCTTACTCTGTCCAAGTCTTCTGGCCTTCCGTGTTTTTGGGATGAGCAAGATGAGTGCAGCTGAGGGATATTTGTCATGGTTCGAAAATTTACGCTGCAGCTTTGATGGTATACTGCATTGACAACGCATAAATCCGGCGTGAAGGCAAGCCGCCCAGCTACAAGTTTGCCCCATTCGTCTTTTCTCTGCTCACAGGCCTCGGCGATACTACATTGAAAGTCATGAGTACTTACTGGATAAATATCATAGCCACGTTTCTTTCCATCTGGAATTTTTGCAGGGTATCCGCATAGCAAACAATGTTCACTAAAATTGAATGTTGGACTTTCTGAACGGAGTGTTCGCATGGGTGGCGGAAATTGTTCAATTTTCTCTGCGTCACGGGCAATCCGCTTGGGATCAATGAACTCCCGTCGACATTTTACATGAACCCTCTGTCCTACTTCAGTTATGACATCGCTTTCACGGGCTCGGCTAGCATTGTTAATACCGTCACAGCCTTTAACTCGAAGCTTAACAGTTTGTGAGCCATTTTCTAGGCTCTGGTTACAAATAACGCATGTATCTAAATCCATGTCCATATTCTGATTGAATTGTATAGAAATTTATTCAAATTGTGAGATAAAAGTGAAAATTAAAATGCAATTTATTTTAGATAAAATTTTAAAAGCGAAAAAATTACCCCGGCCCTGTGCATACAACCATATTTAATCTGTGGTTTGGAGAATTTGTACAAGTGGTTCAAGGCAATATTGCCAATTGCTTACTGTCTTCCGTGACCATGAAATTCAGAGCTTAGACAACATTTCTACTTCGTTTATTTGCGGAATGAAGCAGGTAAGGGAAGTTTCATTATTCGGATAATGGCGGTAGCTAAATATGCGAATTTACCCATTTTCCCATCGAGGGATTTTGGAGGACTTTTGATATGTGACACCTGGCAGTCCCATGAATGCCGCAGAAAAGAAATAAATTATGTTGCAATTTGTTCTAGGTTAATTTGTAGTTTTACTGGACTAATAGGCCTATGCTCAAGTTGCCTATATAGTAAGATATTGACCGCATGTGCACGGATAACAATTCTACAATGTCGTTGGTGCTTTAGTACTCAGCAACTTCGTCAAATTCCTCTTCAAATCAGTAGCGATTGTAGACTGAAAATTATAATGTTTATTTTAGAATTAAAGTTGTTGCAGCAACAATGTTCATTCAAATTAGTATAAGATATGTTGCAGGAAGTCATCGCATTACTTACTAATTATGTTGACAAAAATCTGACTGAATATTGTTGCTATCATTTACAGCAACAACTTTCACGCAAATTATTGTCAAAGCATATAAAAACTTTCTCCTATATTCTGGAAATTGACACACTTTCTCTGAACAGTATTGAAATACAGACTGCCGAATGTACTGCTATGAATACGAATAACGTGCGTACTTTCGCTTCCAGAGCTGGAGGACAAATGACTCTTTGCACGTGCAAGCAGGTTGGTTTTGTTTGAGAAATTTTGGCTTGTACAGCGAATAGACTAAACGAATATGGCGTCCGATACTTAGAACGATTATGGAGGCAGGGCATTGCATGCTGGGTGGCATTGCACGCTGGGTAGCATTGCACGCTGGGTAGCATTGCACTCTGGGTAAATTGGTCAGAAATCAACGGGCATCTCATATCTCGTGCAAAAGTGTCTATATTTAAGGGAATATGAGAACGTTAAAATGATTTTAAATCCGAAATATTGACTATCTGCGTCTACAGCGCCTCGAAGTAATTTTCAGTATTTTACCATGTGGTTTTCAGAGTGACGTAACTTTGTACTTTCTACTGTAGTCCGGCGGTGATCATGATATCTACCCAACAGTGAATTTTAGCAGAATTATTTCAAAAATCAAACCTCCACAATTTTCCGCTGTAAATTTGTAAATATCTATTGAAAATGAAATTTTTTGTTTTGAATACCACAAAACCTTAAGCCATATTGAAGAAATTGGACTACCTCTTAAGCTTACTCGAGACGTCGGTAGGAGTCTGGGATCAAATGGTCACAGCTGGGTCTGATGACTCGAAGATTGCAGATTCGGAAGAAAGGTTACCGTTCTCTCTACACAGATTAATAATTGCATATTCAAGAACTAACGCGACGACTAGTAACACGAATGAATATAGTATTCGTATTAAATTTGTAACACAACTTAATAACTTGAAGAAATAACTTGATACATATTCACATTTTAACTTCTATAGATGACCGAATTAATACGGCTACTCTAACTGCTACAACAAATTCATACTATAGTCCGGCAGCCAGATTGCCCAACCCGGAAAAGTTTGCCATAAAAGGTTTTATTGCTGATTCTGATAGATATAGACCTCTAGTTTGAGAATCCAGAGGGTGTGGTGTTCTAACTGTTGAGCTTTCCGAAAAATCCAAGATGGCGTCCAAGATGGCCGCCGCTAATATTATAGGCTATAGTACTACTATCACATTGTTAATAGTGACATATTTTTCCATGCTTTGTGGCTAGTTTGATAAATATGTCATCAAATTAAACATTTTCAGCATATTAGATACAATAGTTATTTCTGGAAAGTCTGAAAACCAGATGTGGAGCCATCTTAATCCAAGATGGCGGCCAAAATGGCCACCGGCTCAATTGCTTGTTCATCAAAATGTTAATGTTACCTAACTGTTACATCACAACATCTTTTCTGGCAATTGAAGGGTTGTTAAGCGATGAAGCTAAATACAGGGAGACGGCAAAATACTGCTTTAGACATATTTATTTTCTTATAACCATTAGCAGAATGAATAAAACATGAAAACATGGGATGTATGAAAATCTCATTTATTCAAATGCCATTTTTGGGTGAAGTATGAAAATACACATTTATGCTGGCATTTTATTACTTTAATGCTGTATTCAGACACTACTGAATGATTACATTATTGTTTCTCTGGGTTGATTTCATGAAGATTAGAAATCCTTAAACTAAGATATTGGCTAACATTCTCTGGCAACAGCCAATCAGATTGCATTGGTCATAGAAAGTGAGACAATTTCTCAGCTTAAGCAAATTTTTAACCTTTGTGAAATCCACTCCTGTTATTATAATCTGTTTGTTATAGAAGGCTTGACTGTCCTGACCTAATAAAATAATGCTTATAGAACAGAATGAGCAATACCAATATAACATCTACAAGTTATCACCGACAACAGAATCATCATCATCATCCAATTCTGACACAACTGAATTACATTGTTACCCTGGCTGGATTTCACAAAGGTTAGAAATCCTGAAGCTAAGAAATTGGCTAACATTCCGTGACAACAGCCAATCAGATTGCATTTGCCATAGAAAGTTAGCCAATTTCTTATCTTACGCAAACTTTTAACTTTTGTGAAATCCAGCCAGGGTAACACTAATGTAATTCAGTTGTGTCAGAATTCTGTAATTCACCCATGTTATTACAATGTATTTGTTATAAAGGGTGCGGCAGCCTTAACACAATAAAATAGAACAGAATCAATTAAACATCTAAACATTATCACCGACAATAGAATCGTCGTCATCATCATCAGTACTAACACATTTTGTTAAGGCATTACAGCATGTCTTTCTGCCAAAACATGAGCAAAACATAGTACATGCTAAGTGGTTCTTGACACAACTGCAATTATTTGATTTACAGGGTGTATCGCTACTGCAAGAACATC
Source organism: Chaetoderma sp. LZ-2023a (assembly GCA_034401795.1). Classification (NCBI taxonomy): domain Eukaryota; kingdom Metazoa; phylum Mollusca; class Caudofoveata; order Chaetodermatida; family Chaetodermatidae; genus Chaetoderma; species Chaetoderma sp. LZ-2023a. The sequence continues at coordinate 21,272,830 of CM067372.1, forward strand.
GTATCAACCGGAGTACAAAAGCTGGAGCTAATTGTGTACCATCTGGTACTGTTCTGGGGATTAAAGACTTATTGTCTACATCAGGTTCCCAGCCATACTGACACGGATCTAACAGGGGCGGGTCACTGTCCATTGCACACAACCATTGGCACATTTGAAAATGGCAACGTTTTGTATTTTCAAGGAAAGCTTCAGTTGTGGGTGGAAGAGTACAAAGTTTAGGAGCTGAAGAAAGGCATTTGCCAGTTTTCTGTGACCATTGTATCTGCCTACATTCAGTCATACTTTTACACGATTCAGTGGATTTACCATAACAAGCAACCACAAATGATGTGGCTTGCTTAACAATGTCCGCAATAAGTGCTGATGGCTTGCCAATTTCAGAAAATGAGAACCCTTTCTGTGCCACTTTAAGTGCTGTTCCCTTACCGATACCATAAATCGCCGCCACAGTGTCACAACCTGACAACGCATGTACAGCAAGGAGCGAGGAACAAATGTTTGAGTGGGAATTGACAGTTGCTTGTATATCAATAACAACACGGCCCTTAATGGGAGATTCCATGACCATTGGTGTTGTAATGCTGTTTGAATGATAAAAATGAACTAATAGGCAAAACACATCGGTATCATCAGCAATGACTGAAACTGGTACAAGCATCTCTTTTGCCACTGCAATAGCTTGCTGAACAAGAATGATATCAGCTTCTTCGTGACTTGTTGCAATGTCATTTCGTGTGATAGTCACCCCGTTATATAGTTCCACTGGGACTGGATCATCTCCAGTTATAACAAGCTTGTGGTGTTGTGTGTTTTCATCAAGAAACTCCTGGTCATTGCGTATCGCCTCACATATCAAATTGTTAAGCTGGACTTTGTTCTTTGTCACTGTTAGAACCACAGATTTAGAAGGCAGTGGCGTATCCATGGTGAGCTTGTGTACTCTGCTTGTAACGGAACGTTCTTCCCGAGTGCCACTCTTAGTGCTGTAGTCCATGTACCTATCAAACACCACATACACATGACAAGTACGGAGCTTTACCTTTAGAAGATACTTGAATCGATCGATGAAGTCCCGTACAACCCCAGTTGACGGCCAATCGATTGTCCAAAGGACAGCAGATGCATCAAGCAGTACAACTGAAGTACCAGCAACCTTTCTGGCTGAGATTTCCACCTGTAGTTTGGCCTTTAGTGTAGACTTGCTTTTAGAAATGCGCATAGAACCGTTGCTGTGAAACATTGATGGGGCATATGCTGCAAGCTCATGCCCAAGAACATCATTGATGCTAACATCACGTCGACTAGCTAGGAGGCCTATTACACGGGCATAGATTATTTCCTGGTCATACACGGGTGTTTCTCCTACAACTATATGTTTTTTCTTGGCTGCAAATGTGATGACCTGTTTGGATATGGGCTTGTAAAACCCTTCAGGCAAGTGTTGCTCAAATGTTTTCATCTATGATTGTCCAAGAGCCAATGCTTTGTCGAGATTAATATGTGATGAAGCTACCTTACCAGTGACAATGTTGACTGGAGATTCAGGGTGGGTTTTAGGATTAAGTGGGTCAATGCAAACTTCAAGTGTGCTACGCACAGCTTGTCTATCCTTAGCATCAGATTTGATTCTAGCAGAGGCCTCTTCTTTGTGAGAAGTCTGCACTTTCTCTTGTTTGACACCATCAATGTTATAGAGATCCCGTGTAAGGTTACTGCATGCATGCATGCTCAATGCCCAAGTCTTCAATGTGGATGGCTGAAGTGTCACTCCAATGATGCCACCTGGTCCATGGCCATATCGCATGTATGTGGATTCAATCAGCATATCGCTCCATATGCCATTCCAAATGCCTGGGATGTGGTGCATAGTTTGCTCACCCTTCATGAACTGTTTCAGGATATGCTCTGGCATACGGCTAAGAGATCGCAGATAGTACAATCCATACCGAGCATAGTTCTGATGACCTGAGGCAAACATGTATGGAAGAATTGCTTCTAGTGCCTTGATATGCAAAGCCCAGTCACTCTCATGCGACGCTCTACAATACTGCATCATGATCATTACAGGCTTGATCAATAGGTCAACCCATATTCGCGTGGTTCTGCTCATGGTTGCTATACTTTCAAGAACCTGTTCAAGATCTGTCATAGAATGAAGATCATTGTGGTTGAACAATCCTCTTAGTAATTCCTCTACCACGATACGCAGCGCCCTAACATTATGAGGGAACTTTTTGCCATTTAACATCTTGTCTACACCACCGAAAGCTCCAGACATTAATTCCTTTAGCCCACTTTCAGCCATCAATGACCCTATGGCACCGACAAACGACATAAGCAGGTGCATGCCACCAAGTATTGGTAATACATCAGAAAACGTATCAGGCATGTGGAACATGATGTCAATAACAACCTTATACAATTGCTGGTCACATGTAAATATGAGGATATCTTGGCCAGCTTCCTGTGTAATCAATCTACCTCTGTGAAGTGCAGTTAACATTGTGTCTGGGTCACTTGGAGTCATATCAATGAGGGGGACGTATGCTACTGCAGTCATCGGTTTAGCTGACATACCAGCTTCACGGCACAACTTAGTGTTATAACCATTAAACTCACAACAATTATTAGTCATAATCACATCATGTAGAAAAGCAAAATCGGTTTCTCTAGCTCTTTGCATAGTTACACATTTCTCAGCAAGTAGTGCCAGTGGTGGTATGGACTTAGTGGCAGCTGTTTGTGGCATTGGTGGCTTTTTAGGGCCTGTATACCGTTTGGCAGCAATATCATATTCAATTGATTTACTCATATCAGTTTTTGATACACGTAATATTGGACAATTTTTGTCTTCCGGTTCCAATGTTTTACTAAGTGGCTGAGTAACTACCATAGCAAGTGAGTGAGTTGAGAGTTTGCAATTCTGTGAAGATATGTTAGCGTCAAAGTTATCAACAACTATTTGGATGAGACCATGACTAGCACTTGATATGCCGGCTAAGCTTGATACACCTGCTATTCCATTAGATTTAGCTACTGCAGAAGCTGCTGAGTACTTAAACCTGAGAACCTCATCATATGAGCAACAGACATGATACTTATGCATTTCAACAATAAGTGATTTATGATCTCTTAATATAATACCTAATGCAATCTGTAGGTTAGTTGGGTGACCTGTTACTACACCGGTAACTATGTTACCAATCATTATCGAAGGAAGTGAATCATCAAGTTTATCTGATATATGTGATAATAACCCACACAATGTGTCACTAACACATTCTTGAGCTAAACTTTTATCTATATTCATGTTATAGTGTGATCGCTTTTCTTTAACAGTACAACATTCTTTAACAATTTGCTTAGCTACTTTTTCAACAGATATGTTCAAGTCATCGTCATCAGAGGAGACAAGTTTCAATGTTTGAGCTGCTTCGTCTTTGAACACGAGAAGATTTGCCAAACCAGGAGAAGATAGCACCACAACTGCCGCTCCAAAATGACTGACAATTTCTTTCATTAATGACTTTTTCGTTAGCTTGTTGCCGTCATTAGCTTCGTATAGACAGTATATGTCGATGGAGTTCCATATTTTCTTTCTGTCGGTGTACATGGTAGCGCATGTCTCAATGAATGCAGTATCGAGAGTATCTTCTGTCTCATACAGTTTTCTCTCACGAGCTTTCATGAAAGAGTTTTGACAACTCGTATGATACCTGGCATTAACCGCGTGTAGATCACTAATGGCACCATCGACCCTCTGTCTAACAGTTGTAGCCCACTCATCAGTGCGTTTGTCACATGTGTTTAGTATATGTTGTTTGTATGAGGTACCGTCATCCTTTTTATCCGTTCTAACTAAGCATGCTGGTTTACGTCGATTCAATGGTACTTTGGCATCATATTCTATAGTACAGTCTGTCACTTCCCGGCAAAACAGGCAATGTTTGTTGAAATCAAATGTCACAGCACTTCGTAGACGTTTTGGTTGAAATTGATCCTGATCTGGTTCGCGAGATTTAGTTTTACCAAGATATGACTTAACATTTGTTGAAGAGACATAACGAGAGACACACGTTTTGTGGCATTTTATCGTCAGATTTTCATTGGCATCAAGTCCTGCTTGTAGACTATGCTGGAGTCCATCTCCATATTGGAGGCTGCAAGCAATTATAGTTTTAATTCTTGCTGCACCAGAGTTCTGCAGACCGGGATCAGATGACTTGCAGCCATAGAAACCTTGAAAGTGGCATGTTTCACTCATTGTGACCGGATTTTAACAGATAGAGACCTGAAAAAACAAAAATTAATAATAATAATAATAATAATAATAATAATAATAATAATAATAATAATAATACATCCGGTAATCAAATGCTATATTTCAGGCTAACTTGGAAGTTTGTCATGAAACGTTTGTCGCCATGTTTGATATTACCAGAGGTCCATTATGTGCATAATGGGCTTCTGATATTACTAAATGTTTCAAAGTTATGTTTTTTTTACTTATTTGTCAATTCACCATGTATCTGTACATGTATATAAGTAAAATTAAATTTCTCACCATAAAACATCATGTGAGATAAAAATTGATTTTCTGAAACAAACTATTGGAATCGGCAGCCATTTTGGCGGCCATCTTGGATTTTGATGGTACTACAATTAGTTTTTAGATTTTCCAGATTGACAAATTGCAACTTATGTGCTAAAAACATGGATTTATATGATTCTCTGTCAACCTATCCCGAAAACGTGGACATGTAAGCCACCTTTACAATTCTGGTAAAAGTACCATAATAACGGCGGCCATCTTGGACGCCATCTTGGATTTTTCGGAAAGCTCAACAGTTAGAACACCACACCCTCTGGATACTCAAACTAGGGGTCCATATCTATTAGAATCAGCACTAAAACCTTTTATGGCAAACATTTCCGGGTTAGCCTCAAATATGCCATTTGGCTACCGGACTATAAGATAGTTCTAGCTACAAGAGAGACTCATGTTAGGATCTTCAGTTAGTCGAGAGATGAAGTGTGTACACAACGGCTACTTTGATACACAAAGATGGGTTTAACCTACGTTGGGACATTTCCGCTACTTTACCTTTCCAGAGTATCCGTCCATCATCTGACCTCGCATGACGTCATACGCAGCTCAGCGTGTATCATGACGTCACAATCATTACGTCAAAAGGGTTACATATAGGCCGTCATCAAATCTCAAATAGTCCCACACATTGCATGGATGTCTATGTAATTCTTTGCTATTTAATAAACATGCTGTTGAATATTTTGAAACTAAATTGACTGGACGCTGATGCTGCCTTAGGCAACAAAATATTCAACAACTAACCTGTGTATTTTTTTGGAAATTGATAGTCAGGGAGTTCAGAGATCGATCGATCCCAACACGTACGTGGTGTGGGTGGAGCTTAGATTGAGAGGGGTGGGCAAAGGTAAACGTGGAAAGGTCCATTAGCATCCTGCCAAGTAGCAGCGTGCGGCCGTGAAGAACAAAGCTAAGTATAGGGGTTTTAGCAAGACTGCTCAATATTAACTGACATTCATGCCATGTGACATCACAATATACTCTTTAATTCTTAACATCTCTACATTTTGATAATCCTAATAATTACAAATTAAGCTGCTTGCCATTTAGTTGAACTTTGTGTGAGTGTGCTTGTACAGTCCGGGTTTAATTGAAATAGTTTTGCGCGTGTGCGCGTGTGCGCGCGAGCGTGTGTGTCACTGTTTATACATTCATGGCACATGTTTCAGCAAGCCACCTGATATATTGTTTATTTCTCTTGTAAGGTAATACGAAATTATTCAAAACAAACATGCCAGAGCTGCTGTTTACAAACTCACTGAGAGCTGTCATGTTTACATGTCAACAGGTCAACAAAGGTTGTGTATATAAATATGAACAATTTCCAGAGAGGAAGGAGAGACAGCTACGCATGCGCAGCAATGTTGATAAAATTATGCTGAAAACAAAGTAGTGCAGACTTGTTATAGGTCAAGTTCGACTCATAGCTAAAGCTAACTAAAATAACAGTTACACTTCAAATAGTTAACTAGCTACATCCTCGGCTACTCAAAGAATTAAAAGATGTCATAGCAAGGCCCTTGACACTTATATACCAAAAATCATTAAACACAGGTTAAGTGCCGACAGATTGGAAATATGCCCATGTCATACCCATGCATAAGAAGGGGTAAAAAAGACAACCAAATAACCGTAGACCGGTTAGCCTTACTTCCATTTCCTGTAAGGTACTGGAGAGCATTGTGAGGGACAAGGTAGTAGCCCACATGATAAATAACATGGTTTTTTTTACTGAATATCAACATGGTTTCATGCCTGGCGATCTACAGTTACACAATTATTAGAAGTGTTAAAGGCCTGGACGACTGATCTAGACAGGGGTGAAGATATAGATGTCCTGTATCTTGGTTTCATGAGGGCATTTGACACAGTGCCTCATGAACGCCTTCTAAGTAAATTAAGCCAATACAAAATTTCAGGTAATCTACTAAACTGGCTAAGATCCTTTTTAACAAATCGCCAACAGAGGGTTGTAGTAAATGGAGCCTTTTCGTAATGGACACTTGTTTTGAGTGGAGTTCCACAGGGCAGTATACTCGGTCCAGCACTTTTCACTATTTTTACCATGACATGCCATCTGTGATTGAATCTGACATTTTTTTATATTTGCGGATGATACTAAAGCTTATAGGACCATAACACATGCAGATGATTGTAAAGAACTACAACAAGACCTTAACTCACTGCAGCAATGGTCAGAAACATGGCAGGTCCGATTTAATCCTCAAAAATGTTCTGTAATACACATAGGCCATAATCACTTTAATACTTCCTATCAAATGATAGATGATGGGAAAACCCTAAAATTACATGACGAAAATATAATCAATGACCTAGACGTGTCAATAGATACAAAACTAACATTTGAGAGCCATGTAGAGAAGATAACTTCCAAGGCTAATACAATGACAGGCATATTATGGCATATATTCCAATATATAGATGAAGACCTGTTCATGAAACTTTATCCAACATTAATCCGCTCTCACCTGGAGTATGCTGCCCCTGTATGGTCAGCAAACACATGGAAACAAGCAGAAAAACTTGAAAAAATTCAGATAGGAGCTGCGAAAATGGTGCCCAACTTAAAAAATCTAAATTACCAGGCAAGATTAGAATATTTAGAACTACCAAGTCTAGTATACAGAAGAATTATCCGTCCAAGAAAGAGAACTAGAGGTCATAAATTTACATTACTAAAACCAAGAGCAAATACATCACTTAGACAAAGCGTTTTCTCTAACCGTGTCATAGACTGGTAGAACTCCCTGACGCCTGAAGTTGTTGAAGCTCCATCTCTAAATAGTTTTAAAACCAGACTAGATAAACTATTTATTCAACATCCTGTATACTATAATTATGGAGCTCTAGACAAACCATGTAATCAAAAAATGACTATTAGATAATGTAGCTCATCACCAAATGTATTGAATTAGCTGATAATTGGATACAATGTCCTAAAAAGCTGTACATGTTATGATTATGATTATGATTATTATGATTAGTCAACTATAGTCAACCGAGCACCCGAGCTCGGTTGAGATGGTTAGTGCGATATTTGCGTAAATTTCAAAATAGCGGACAGCCATCGCTTGCCACGAATAAATGCATAGAAAAGTGTAAATATTTCACTAAATAACTTAGGTTTGATGAAATTATGCTTTCCCATTGTAGGGCAATGTTCCCAGGTCCATATTCCTTCCCACTTTATGTCATATGGACGCTTTTTGACGTCTTAGCCGACAGAAATAACCCATTTTCGTAGGTCATCAAAACAGACGACAGAAAGGGTTAATGGAGACTGGTACGCGGCGCCAACATTTCCCCAAAAGTAATTCAATGGGGAACCGGGTACCAGCGAACTATAGTTAACTATTCAGCGTTCGGCTTGACATAGCGACTGCGCATGTTCAGTAAACCATGAAACTGACTATAGTTAGCGAGTCGAACTTGACCATTGTTTCATCCACAGCATTTAACTATTTGAATTTGCGTAGTTATAACAGACATAAGCTGCAGTTAATCGTTCGACTCATGTACACGAACTATTATTATCGTTGAAACAAAATGATGAAAGTAAAAGTTGAGATGATTGATACAAGAAGTCTTTAATTGTTCAGTAATTTATTATAGTCAACATGAGATGATAGAGTGCATGTTCCTCAGTCCAGGCAGTCGACCAGCCATCCGTGCACCAGGCTAATAAGTGATTAACCAACCGCTATTCATCCAAATCGAATCCATCTGTCTGTCAGTCATTCCGTCATTCCAACCAGCGAGTGAGGCTCCGCCATTCCTGTCGGAGCTAAAACCTCTTTACCGAACTATCGTCGATTCCTACTAGTACAAAGTAAATATATATATCAATGGATCATGGATGTCTATCTGTCTGTCAATTCATCTATCCATCTATTCAATCATCCTATTTGTTTGTAAGTCCTCACAATAAGCGATTATACAATACCATTTGTATGGTAAAATCACACAGCATTAAATGCGCAATCACAACATCATTGTAAAATGACGCAGTCAGTGACATTTAATATTCCCTGTATAGAGCAGCCACAATATTTGACTTCTGTGGAATGCCATTATTATTATTAGGTTAGTCTTATTTCAAATTAGAACAACTTATAATAACTGCATGATAACGCTGCCATTAATCAATATTCACATCCGAAATGACATCATAAAGATTAGGATCAAATTCAGGCTCGCCAAGGTCAAGGATTTAATGTAAATAATAGTCTGATACGATGATCGTCGAGAGTAGCTAATCCTCATGTCTAGACCCATCATGTCCCATATTTACAATATGGAAACAAGCTCCTGGTTTTGTGGGTAATGAAAGATCAATCTGGATTTGAGCGGCATTTTGGATAATGAAAGACCACTCTGGATTTGAGCGGTAGTGTGGATAATGAAAGATCAATCTGGATTTGAGCGGCATTTAAGATAATGAAAGATCAATCTGGATGTGAGCAGCATTTTGGATAATGAAAGATCAATATGGATTTGAGCGGTAGTGTGGATAATGAAAGATCAATCTGGATTTAAGCGGCATTTTAGATAATGAAAGACCAATCTGGATTTGAGCAGCATTTTGGATAATGAAAGATCAATCTGGATTTGAGCGGCATTGTGGGTAATGAAAGATTAATCTGGATTTGAGCGGCATTGTGAATAATGAAAGATTAATCTGGATTTGAGCGGCATTGTGGGTAATGAAGGGTTAATCTGGATTTGAGCGGCATTGTGAATAATGAAAGATTAATCTGGATTTCAGTGGCATTGTGGATAATGAAAGATCAATCTGGATTTGAGCGGCATTGTGGGCAATGAAAGATCAATCTGGATTTGAGCGCCATTTTGGATAATGAAAGATCAATCTGGATTTGAGCGGTAGTGTGGATAATGAAAGATCAATCTGGATTTGAGTGGTAGTGTGGATAATGAAAAATCAATCTGGATTTGAGTGGCATTGTGGATAATGAAAGATCAATCTGGATTTGAGCGACATTTTAGATAATGAAAGATCAATCTGGATTTTAGCAGCATTTTGGATAATGAAAGATCAATCTGGATTTGAGCGGCATTGTGGGTAATGAAGGGTTAATCTGGATTTGAGCGGCATTGTGAATAATGAAAGATTAATCTGGATTTGAGCGGCATTGTGAATAATGAAAGATTAATCTGGATTTGAGCGGCATTGTGGGTAATGAAAGATCAATCTGGATTTGGGCGGCATTGTGGGTAATGAAGGGTTAATCTGGATTTGAGCGGCATTGTGAATAATGAAAGATTAATCTGGATTTCAGTGGCATTGTGGATAATGAAAGATCAATCTGGATTTGAGCTGCATTGTGGGTAATGAAAGATCATTCTGGATTTGAGCGGCATTTTGGATAATGAAAGATCAATCTGGATTTGAGCGGGAGTGTGGATAATGAAAGATCAATCTGGATTTGAGAGGTAGTGTGGATAATGAAAAATCAATCTGGATTTGAGTGACATTGTGGATAATGAAAGATCAATCTGGATTTGAGCGACATTTTGGATACTGAAAGATCAATCTGGATTTGAGTGGCATTTTGGATAAAGAAAGAGCAATCTGGATTTGAGCAGCATTGTGGGTAATGAAGAATCAATCTGGATTTGAGCGGCATTGTGGATAATGAAGGATCAATCTGGATTTGAATTGCATTGTGGATAATGAAAGATCAATTTGGATTTGAGCGGCATTGTGGGTAATGAAAGATCAATCTGGATTTGAGTGGCATTGTGGATAATGAAAGATCAATCTGGATTTGAGCATCATTTTGTATAATGAAAGATCGATCTGGATTTGAGCAGCATTGTTGATAATGAAAGATCAATCTGGATTTGAGCGGCATTTTGGATAATGAAAGATCAATCTGGATTTGAGCAGTAGTGTGGATAATGAAAGATCAATCTGGATTTGAGCGGTAGTGTGGATAATGAAAGATCAATCTGGATTTGAGCGGTAGTGTGGATAATGAAAGACCAATCTGGATTTGAGTGGTAGTGTGGATAATGAAAGATCAATCTGGATTTGAGCAGCATTTTGTATAATGAAAGACCAATCTGGATTTGAGCAGCATTGTGGATAATGAAAGATCAATCTGGATTTGCCCGGCATTTTGGATAATCAAAGATCAATCTGTATTTGAGCGGTAGTGTGGATAATGAAAGATCAATCTGGATTTGAGTGGCATTGTGGATAATGAAGAATCAATCTGGATTTGAGCAGCATTGTGGATAATGAAAGATTAATCTGGATTTGAGCGGTGGTGTGAGCAATGAAGGATCAATCTGGATTTGAGTTGCATTGTGGCTAATGAAAGATCAATTTGGATTTGAGCGGCATTGTGAGTAATGAAAGATCAATCTGGATTTGAGCATCATTTTGTATAATGAAAGATCAATCTGGATTTGAGCAGCATTTTGTATAATGAAAGATCAATCGGGATTTGTGCGGCATTTTGGATAATCAAAGATCAATCTGGATTTGAGCAGCATTTTGGATAATGAAAGATCAATCTAGATTTGAGTGGCATTTTAGATAATGAAAGATCAATCGGGATTTGAGCGGCAATTTGGATAATGAAAGATCAATCTGGATTTGAGCAGTAGTGTGGATAATGAAAGATCAATATGGATTTGAGTGGTATGTTAGATAATGAAAGATCAATCTGGATTTGAGCATCATTTTGTATAATGAAAGATCAATCTGGATTTGAGCAGCATTTTGTATAATGAAAGATCAATCTGGATTTGTGCGGCATTTTGGATAATCAAAGATCAATCTGGATTTGAGCAGCATTTTGGATAATGAAAGATCAATCTAGATTTGGGTGGCATTTTGGATAATGAAAGATCAATCTGGATTTGAGCAGCATTTTGGCTAATGAAAGATCAATCTGGATTTGAGTGGCATTGTGGGTAATGAAGGTTAATCTGGATTTGAGCAGCATTGTGAATAATGAAAGTATTAATCTGGATTTGAGCGGTAGTGTGGGCAATGAAGGATCAATCGGGATTTGAGCGGCTTTGTGGGCAATGAAAGATCAATCTGGATTTGAGTGGCATTTTGGATAATGAAAGATCAATCTGGATTTGAGTGGCATTGTGGGTAATGAAGGTTAATCTGGATTTGAGCGGCATTGTGAATAATGAAAGTATTAATCTGGAATTGAGCGGTAGTGTGGGCAATGAAGGATCAATCTGGATTTGAGCGGTAGTGTGGATAATGAAAGATCAATCTGGATTTGAGCGGTAGTGTGGATAATGAAAAATCAATCTGGATTTGAGTGGCATTGTGGATAATGAAAGATCAATCTGGATTCGAGCGGTAGTGTGGATAATGAAAGATCAATATGGATTTGAGTGGCATGTTAGATAATGAAAGATCAATCTGGATTTGAGAAGCATTTTGGATAATGAAAGATCAATCTGGATTTGAGTGGCATTGGGGGTAATGAAGGTTAATCTGGATTTGAGTGGCATTGTGAATAATGAAAGTATTAATCTGGATTTGAGTGGTAGTGTGGGCAATGAAGGATCAATCTGGATTTGAGCGGCATTGTGGGCAATGAAAGAGCAATCTGGATTTGAGTGGCATTTTGGATAATGAAAGATCAATCTGGATTTGAGCAGCATTTTGGCTAATGAAAGATCAATCTGGATTTGAGTGGCATTGTGGGTAATGAAGGTTAATCTGGATTTGAGCAGCATTGTGAATAATGAAAGTATTAATCTGGATTTGAGCGGTAGTGTGGGCAATGAAGGATCAATCGGGATTTGAGCGGCATTGTGGGCAATGAAAGATCAATCTGGATTTGAGTGGCATTTTGGATAATGAAAGATCAATCTGGATTTGAGTGGCATTGTGGGTAATGAAGGGTTAATCTGGATTTGAGTGGTAGTGTGGGTAATGAAGGGTTAATCTGGATTTGAGTGGTAGTGTGGGTAATGAAAGATTAATCTGGATTTTAGCGGCATTGTGGGTAATGAAGGGTTAATCTGGATTTGAGCGGCATTGTGGGTAATGAAGGGTTAATTTGGATTTGAGCGGCATTGTGAATAATGAAAGATTAATTTGGATTTGAGCGGCATTGTGAATAATGAAAGATTAATCTGGATTTGAGCGGCATTGTGGGTAATGAAAGATCAATCTGGATTTGAGCGGCATTGTGGGTAATGAAGGGTTAATCTGGATTTGAGCGGCATTGTGGGTAATGAAGGGTTAATCTGGATTTGAGCGGCATTGTGAATAATGAAAGATTAATCTGGATTTCAGTGGCATTGTGGATAATGAAAGATCAATCTGGATTTGAGCGGCATTGTGGGCAATGAAAGATCAATCTGGATTTGAGTGGCATTTTGGATAATGAAAGATCAATCTGGATTTGAGTGGCATTGTGGGTAATGAAGGTTAATCTGGATTTGAGCGGCATTGTGAATAATGAAAGTATTAATCTGGATTTGAGCGTAGTGTGGGCAATGAAGGATCAATCTGGATTTGAGCGGTAGTGTGGATAATGAAAGATCAATCTGGATTTGAGCGGTAGTGTGGATAATGAAAAATCAATCTGGATTTGAGTGGCATTGTGGATAATGAAAGATCAATCTGGATTCGTGCGGTAGTGTGGATAATGAATGATCAATATGGATTTGAGTGGCATGTTAGATAATGAAAGATCAATCTGGATTTGAGAAGCATTTTGGATAATGAAAGATCAATCTGGATTTGAGTGGCATTGGGGGTAATGAAGGTTAATCTGGATTTGAGTGGCATTGTGAAAAATGAAAGTATTAATCTGGATTTGAGTGGTAGTGTGGGCAATGAAGGATCAATCTGGATTTGAGCGGCATTGTGGGCAATGAAAGAGCAATCTGGATTTGAGCAGCATTGTGGATAATGAAAGATTAATCTGGATTTGAGCGGTGGTGTGAGCAATGAAGGATCAATCTGGATTTGAGTTGCATTGTGGCTAATGAAAGATCAATTTGGATTTGAGCGGCATTGTGAGTAATGAAAGATCAATCTGGATTTGAGCATCATTTTGTATAATGAAAGATCAATCTGGATTTGAGCAGCATTTTGTATAATGAAAGATCAATCGGGATTTGTGCGGCATTTTGGATAATCAAAGATCAATCTGGATTTGAGCAGCATTTTGGATAATGAAAGATCAATCTAGATTTGAGTGGCATTTTAGATAATGAAAGATCAATCGGGATTTGAGCGGCAATTTGGATAATGAAAGATCAATCTGGATTTGAGCAGTAGTGTGGATAATGAAAGATCAATATGGATTTGAGTGGTATGTTAGATAATGAAAGATCAATCTGGATTTGAGCATCATTTTGTATAATGAAAGATCAATCTGGATTTGAGCAGCATTTTGTATAATGAAAGATCAATCTGGATTTGTGCGGCATTTTGGATAATCAAAGATCAATCTGGATTTGAGCAGCATTTTGGATAATGAAAGATCAATCTAGATTTGGGTGGCATTTTGGATAATGAAAGATCAATCTGGATTTGAGCAGCATTTTGGCTAATGAAAGATCAATCTGGATTTGAGTGGCATTGTGGGTAATGAAGGTTAATCTGGATTTGAGCAGCATTGTGAATAATGAAAGTATTAATCTGGATTTGAGCGGTAGTGTGGGCAATGAAGGATCAATCGGGATTTGAGCGGCTTTGTGGGCAATGAAAGATCAATCTGGATTTGAGTGGCATTTTGGATAATGAAAGATCAATCTGGATTTGAGTGGCATTGTGGGTAATGAAGGTTAATCTGGATTTGAGCGGCATTGTGAATAATGAAAGTATTAATCTGGAATTGAGCGGTAGTGTGGGCAATGAAGGATCAATCTGGATTTGAGCGGTAGTGTGGATAATGAAAGATCAATATGGATTTGAGCGGTAGTGTGGATAATGAAAAATCAATCTGGATTTGAGTGGCATTGTGGATAATGAAAGATCAATCTGGATTCGAGCGGTAGTGTGGATAATGAAAGATCAATATGGATTTGAGTGGCATGTTAGATAATGAAAGATCAATCTGGATTTGAGCAGCATTTTGGCTAATGAAAGATCAATCTGGATTTGAGTGGCATTGTGGGTAATGAAGGTTAATCTGGATTTGAGCAGCATTGTGAATAATGAAAGTATTAATCTGGATTTGAGCGGTAGTGTGGGCAATGAAGGATCAATCGGGATTTGAGCGGCATTGTGGGCAATGAAAGATCAATCTGGATTTGAGTGGCATTTTGGATAATGAAAGATCAATCTGGATTTGAGTGGCATTGTGGGTAATGAAGGGTTAATCTGGATTTGAGTGGTAGTGTGGGTAATGAAGGGTTAATCTGGATTTGAGTGGTAGTGTGGGTAATGAAAGATTAATCTGGATTTTAGCGGCATTGTGGGTAATGAAGGGTTAATCTGGATTTGAGCGGCATTGTGGGTAATGAAGGGTTAATTTGGATTTGAGCGGCATTGTGAATAATGAAAGATTAATTTGGATTTGAGCGGCATTGTGAATAATGAAAGATTAATCTGGATTTGAGCGGCATTGTGGGTAATGAAAGATCAATCTGGATTTGAGCGGCATTGTGGGTAATGAAGGGTTAATCTGGATTTGAGCGGCATTGTGGGTAATGAAGGGTTAATCTGGATTTGAGCGGCATTGTGAATAATGAAAGATTAATCTGGATTTCAGTGGCATTGTGGATAATGAAAGATCAATCTGGATTTGAGCGGCATTGTGGGCAATGAAAGATCAATCTGGATTTGAGTGGCATTTTGGATAATGAAAGATCAATCTGGATTTGAGTGGCATTGTGGGTAATGAAGGTTAATCTGGATTTGAGCGGCATTGTGAATAATGAAAGTATTAATCTGGATTTGAGCGGTAGTGTGGGCAATGAAGGATCAATCTGGATTTGAGCGGTAGTGTGGATAATGAAAGATCAATCTGGATTTGAGCGGTAGTGTGGACAATGAAAAATCAATCTGGATTTGAGTGGCATTGTGGATAATGAAAGATCAATCTGGATTCGTGCGGTAGTGTGGATAATGAATGATCAATATGGATTTGAGTGGCATGTTAGATAATGAAAGATCAATCTGGATTTGAGAAGCATTTTGGATAATGAAAGATCAATCTGGATTTGAGTGGCATTGGGGGTAATGAAGGTTAATCTGGATTTGAGTGGCATTGTGAAAAATGAAAGTATTAATCTGGATTTGAGTGGTAGTGTGGGCAATGAAGGATCAATCTGGATTTGAGCGGCATTGTGGGCAATGAAAGAGCAATCTGGATTTGAGTGGCATTTTGGATAATGAAAGATCAATCTGGATTTGAGTGGTAGTGTGGACAGTGAAAAATCAATCTAGATTTGAGTGGCATTGTGGATAATGAAAGATCAATATGGATTTGAGCAGCATTTTGGATAATGAAAGATCAATCTGGATTTGAGCAGCATTGTGGGTAATGAAGAATCAATCTGGATTTGAGCGGCATTGTGGATAATGAAAGATTAATCTGGATTTGAGCGGTGGTGTGAGCATTGAAGGATCCATCTGGATTTGAGTTGCATTGTGGCTAATGAAAGATCAATTTGGATTTGAGCGGCATTGTGAGTAATGAAAGATCAATCTGGATTTGAGCATCATTTTGTATAATGAAAGATCAATCTGGATTTGAGCAGCATTTTGGATAATGAAAGATCAATCTGGATTTGTGCGGCATTTTGGATAATCAAAGATCAATCTGGATTTGAGCAGCATTTTGGATAATGAAAGATCAATCTGGATTTGAGTGGCATTTTAGATAATGAAAGATCAATCTGGATTTGAGCAGCATTTTGGATAATGAAAGATCAATCTGGATTTGAGTGGCATTGTGGGTAATGAAGGGTTAATCTGGATTTGAGCGGCATTGTGGGCAATGAAGGGTTAATCTGGATTTGAGCGGCATTGTGGGTAATGAAGGGTTAATCTGGATTTGAGTGGTAGTGTGGGTAATGAAGGGTTAATCTGGATTTGAGCGGCATTGTGGGTAATGAAAGATTAATCTGGATTTTAGCGGCATTGTGGGTAATGAAGGGTTAATCTGGATTTGAGCGGCATTGTGGGTAATGAAGGGTTAATCTGGATTTGAGCGGCATTGTGAATAATGAAAGATTAATTTGGATTTGAGCGGCATTGTGAATAATGAAAGATTAATCTGGATTTGAGCGGCATTGTGGGTAATGAAAGATCAATCTGGATTTGAGCAGCATTGTGGGTAATGAAGGGTTAATCTGGATTTGGGCGGCATTGTGGGTAATGAAGGGTTAATCTGGATTTGAGCGGCATTGTGAATAATGAAAGATTAATTTGGATTTGAGCGGCATTGTGAATAATGAAAGATTAATCTGGATTTGAGCGGCATTGTGGGTAATGAAAGATCAATCTGGATTTGAGCAGCATTGTGGGTAATGAAGGGTTAATCTGGATTTGGGCGGCATTGTGGGTAATGAAGGGTTAATCTGGATTTGAGCGGCATTGTGAATAATGAAAGATTAATCTGGATTTGAGCGGCATTGTGGGCAACGAAAGATCAATCTGGATTTGAGCGGCATTTTGGATAATGAAAGATCAATCTGGATTTGAGCGGTAGTGTGGATAATGAAAGATCAATCTGGATTTGAGTGGTAGTGTGGATAATGAAAAATCAATCTGGATTTGAGTGGCATTGTGGATAATGAAAAATCAATCTGGATTTGAGCGGCATTGTGAATAATGAAAGATCAATCTGGATTTGAGCGGCATTGTGGGCAACGAAAGATCAATCTGGATTTGAGCGGCATTTTGGATAATGAAAGATCAATCTGGATTTGAGCGGTAGTGTGGATAATGAAAGATCAATCTGGATTTGAGTGGTAGTGTGGATAATGAAAAATCAATCTGGATTTGAGTGGCATTGTGGATAATGAAAGATCAATCTGGATTTGAGCGGCATTGTGGGCAACGAAAGATCAATCTGGATTTGAGCGGCATTTTGGATAATGAAAGATCAATCTGGATTTGAGCGGTAGTGTGGATAATGAAAGATCAATCTGGATTTGAGTGGTAGTGTGGATAATGAAAAATCAATCTGGATTTGAGTGGCATTGTGGATAATGAAAGATCAATCTGGATTTGAGCGGCATTTTAGATAATGAAAGATCAATCTGGATTTGAGCGGCATTGTGGGTAATGAAGGGTTAATCTGGATTTGAGCGGCATTGTGAATAATGAAAGATTAATCTGGATTTGAGCGGCATTGTGGGTAATGAAAGATCAATCTGGATTTGAGTGGCATTGTGGGTAATGAAGGGTTAATCTGGATTTGAGCGGCATTGTGGGTAATGAAGGGTTAATCTGGATTTGAGCGGCATTGTGAATAATGAAAGATTAATCTGGATTTGAGCGGCATTGTGGGTAATGAAAGATCAATCTGGATTTGAGTGGCATTGTGGGTAATGAAAGATCAATCTGGATTTGAGTGGCATTGTGGGTAATGAAGGGTTAATCTGGATTTGAGCGGCATTCTGAATAATGAAAGATTAATCTGGATTTGAGCAGCATTTTGGATAATGAAAGATCAATCTGGATTTGAGTGGCATTGTGGCTAATGAAGGTTAATCTGGATTTGAGCGGCATTGTGAATAATGAAAGTATTAATCTGGATTTGAGTGGTAGTGTGGATAATGAAAGTATTAATCTGGATTTGAGTGGTAGTGTGGGCAATGAAGGATCAATCTGGATTTGAGCGGCATTGTGGGCAATGAAAGATCAATCTGGATTTGAGTGGAAGTGTGGACAATGAAAAATCAATCTAGATTTGAGTGGCATTGTGGATAATGAAAGATCAATATGGATTTGAGCGGCATTGTGAGTAATGAAAGATCAATCTGGATTTGAGCATCATTTTGTATAATGAAAGATCAATCTGGATTTGAGCAGCATTTTGGATAATGAAAGATCAATCTGGATTTGTGCGGCATTTTGGATAATCAAAGATCAATCTGGATTTGAGCAGCATTTTGGATAATGAAAGATCAATCTGGATTTGAGTGGCATTTTAGATAATGAAAGATCAATCTGGATTTGAGCAGCATTTTGGATAATGAAAGATCAATCTGGATTTTAGCGGCATTGTGGGTAATGAAGGGTTAATCTGGATTTGAGCGGCATTGTGAATAATGAAAGATTAATCTGGATTTGAGCGGCATTGTGAATAATGAAAGATTAATCTGGATTTGAGCGGCATTGTGGGTAATGAAAGATCACTCTGGATTTGAGCGGCATTGTGGGTAATGAAGGGTTAATCTGGATTTGAGCGGCATTGTGAATAATGAAAGATTAATCTGGATTTCAGTGGCATTGTGGATAATGAAAGATCAATCTGGATTTGAGCGGCATTGTGGGCAATGAAAGATCAATCTGGATTTGAGCGGCATTTTAGATAATGAAAGATCAATCTGGATTTGAGCGGCATTGTGGGTAATAAAGGGTTAATCTGGATTTGAGCGGCATTGTGAATAATGAAAGATTAATCTGGATTTGAGCGGCATTGTGGGTAATGAAAGATCAATCTGGATTTGAGCGGCATTGTGGGTAATGAAGGGTTAATCTGGATTTGAGCGGCATTGTGAATAATGAAAGATTAATCTGGATTTCAGTGGCATTCTGGATAATGAAAGATCAATCTGGATTTGAGCGGCATTGTGGGCAATGAAAGATCAATCTGGATTTGAGCGGCATTTTGGATAATGAAAGATCAATCTGGATTTGAGCGGTAGTGTGGATAATGAAAGATCAATCTGGATTTGAGTGGTAGTGTGGATAATGAAAAATCAATCTGGATTTGAGTGGCATTGTGGATAATGAAAGATCAATCTGGATTTGAGCGACATTTTGGATACTGAAAGATCAATCTGGATTTGAGTGGCATTTTGGATAAAGAAAGAGCAATCTGGATTTGAGCAGCATTGTGGGTAATGAAGAATCAATCTGGATTTGAGTGGCATTGTGGATAATGAAAGATTAATGTGGATTTGAGCGGTGGTGTGGGCAATGAAGGATCAATCTGGATTTGAGTTGCATTGTGGATAATGAAAGATCAATTTGGATTTGAGCGGCATTCTGTGTAATGAAAGATCAATCTGGATTTGAGAGGCATTGTGTATAATGAAAGATCAATCTGGATTTGAGCATCATTTTGTATAATGAAAGATTAATCTGGATTTGAGCAGCATTGTTGATAATGAAAGATCAATCTGGATTTGAGCGGCATTTTGGATAATGAAAGATCAATCTGGATTTGAGCAGTAGTGTGGATAATGAAAGATCAATCTGGATTTGCCCGGCATTTTGGATAATCAAAGATCAATCTGGATTTGAGCGGTAGTGTGGATAATGAAAGATCAATCTGGATTTGAGTGGCATTGGGGATAATGAAAGATCAATCTGGATTTGAGCAGCATTTTGG
Organism: Chaetoderma sp. LZ-2023a; assembly: GCA_034401795.1. NCBI lineage: Eukaryota > Metazoa > Mollusca > Caudofoveata > Chaetodermatida > Chaetodermatidae > Chaetoderma > Chaetoderma sp. LZ-2023a. Next base: position 21,292,993 of record CM067372.1, read on the forward strand.
ATAATGAAAGATCAATCTGGATTTGAGCGGCATTGTGGGTAATGAAAGATCAATCTAGATTTGAGCGGCATTTTGGATAATGAAGAATCAATCTGGATTTGAGCGGCATTGTGGATAATGAAAGATTAATCTGGATTTGAGAGGTGGTGTGAGCAATGAAGGATCAATCTGGATTTGAGTTGCATTGTGGCTAATGAAAGATCAATTTGGATTTGAGCGGCATTGTGAGTAATGAAAGATCAATCTGGATTTGAGCATCATTTTGTATAATGAAAGATCAATCTGGATTTGAGCGGCATTGTGAATAATGAAAGATTAATCTGGATTTGAGCGGCATTGTGGGTAATGAAAGATCAATCTGGATTTGAGCGGCATTGTGGGTAATGAAGGGTTAATCTGGATTTGAGCGGCATTGTGAATAATGAAAGATTAATCTGGATTTCAGTGGCATTGTGGATAATGAAAGATAAATCTGGATTTGAGCGGCATTGTGGGCAACGAAAGATCAATCTGGATTTGAGCGGCATTTTGGATAATGAAAGATCAATCTGGATTTGAGCGGTAGTGTGGATAATGAAAGATCAATCTGGATTTGAGCGGTAGTGTGGATAATGAAAGATCAATCTGGATTTGAGCGACATTTTGGATACTGAAAGATCAATCTGGATTTGAGTGGCATTTTGGATAAAGAAAGAGCAATCTGGATTTGAGCAGCATTGTGGGTAATGAAGAATCAATCTGGATTTGAGCGGCATTATGGATAATGAAAGATTAATGTGGATTTGAGCGGTGGTGTGGGCAATGAAGGATCAATCTGGATTTGAGTTGCATTGTGGATAATGAAAGATCAATTTGGATTTGAGCGGCATTGTGTGTAATGAAAGATCAATCTGGATTTGAGCATCATTTTGTATAATGAAAGATCAATCTGGATTTGAGCAGCATTGTTGATAATGAAAGATCAATCTGGATTTGCGCGGCATTTTGGATAATGAAAGATCAATCTGGATTTGAGCAGTAGTGTGGATAATGAAAGATCAATCTGGATTTGAGCGGTAGTGTGGATAATGAAAGATCAATCTGGATTTGAGCGGTAGTGTGGATAATGAAAGACCAATCTGGATTTGAGTGGTAGTGTGGATAATGAAAGATCAATCTGGATTTGAGCAGCATTTTGTATAATGAAAGACCAATCTTTATTTGAGCAGCATTGTGGATAATGAAAGTTCAATCTGGATTTGCCCGGCATTTTGGATAATCAAAGATCAATCTGGATTTGAGCGGTAGTGTGGATAATGAAAGATTAATCTGGATTTGAGCGGCATTGTGGGTAATGAAAGATCGATCTGGATTTGGGCGGCATTGTGGGTAATGAAGGGTTAATCTGGATTTGAGCGGCATTGTGAATAATGAAAGATTAATTTGGATTTGAGCGGCATTGTGAATAATGAAAGATTAATCTGGATTTGAGCGGCATTGTGGGTAATGAAAGATCAATCTGGATTTGAGCGGCATTGTGGGTAATGAAGGGTTAATCTGGATTTGAGCGGCATTGTGGGTAATGAAGGGTTAATCTGGATTTGAGCGGCATTGTGAATAATGAAAGATTAATCTGGATTTCAGTGGCATTGTGGATAATGAAAGATCAATCTGGATTTGAGCGGCATTGTGGGAAATGAAAGATCAATCTGGATTTGAGCGGCATTTTGGATAATGAAAGATCAATCTGGATTTGAGCGGTAGTGTGGATAATGAAAGATCAATCTGGATTTGAGTGGTAGTGTGGATAATGAAAAATCAATCTGGATTTGAGTGGCATTGTGGATAATGAAAGATCAATCTGGATTTGAGCAGCATTTTAGATAATGAAAGATCAATCTGGATTTGAGCGGCATTGTGGGTAATGAAGGGTTAATCTGGATTTGAGCGGCATTGTGAATAATGAAAGATTAATCTGGATTTGAGCGGCATTGTGGGTAATGGAAGATCAATCTGGATTTGAGTGGCATTGTGGGTAATGAAGGGTTAATCTGGATTTGAGCGGCATTGTGAATAATGAAAGATTAATCTGGATTTGAGCAGCATTTTGGATAATGAAAGATCAATCTGGATTTGAGTGGCATTGTGGCTAATGAAGGTTAATCTGGATTTGAGCGGCATTGTGAATAATGAAAGTATTAATCTGGATTTGAGTGGTAGTGTGGGCAATGAAGGATCAATCTGGATTTGAGCGGCATTGTGGGCAATGAAAGATCAATCTGGATTTGAGTGGAAGTGTGGACAATGAAAAATCAATCTAGATTTGAGTGGCACTGTGGATAATGAAAGATCAATATGGATTTGAGCGGCATTGTGAGTAATGAAAGCTCAATCTGGATTTGAGCAGCATTTTGGATAATGAAAGATCAATCTGGATTTGAGTGGCATTTTAGATAATGAAAGATCAATCTGGATTTGCCCGGCATTTTGGATAATCAAAGATCAATATGGATTTGAGCGGTAGTGTGGATAATGAAAGATTAATCTGGATTTGAGCGGCATTGTGGGTAAACAAAGATCGGTCTGGATTTGGGCGGCATTGTGGGTAATGAAGGGTTAATCTGGATTTGAGTGGCATTGTGAATAATGAAAGATTAATCTGGATTTCAGTGGCATTGTGGATAATGAAAGATCAATCTGGATTTGAGCGGCATTGTGGGTAATGAAAGATCATTCTGGATTTGAGCGGTAGTGTGGATAATGAAAGATCAATCTGGATTTGAGTGGTAGTGTGGATAATGAAAAATCAATCTGGATTTGAGTGGCATTGAGGATAATGAAAGATCAATCTGGATTTGAGCGACATTTTGGATACTGAAAGATCAATCTGGATTTGAGTGGCATTTTGGATAAAGAAAGAGCAATCTGGATTTGAGCAGCATTGTGGGTAATGAAGAATCAATCTGGATTTGAGCGGCATTGTGGATAATGAAGGATAAATCTGGATTTGAATTGCATTGTGGATAATGAAAGATCAATTTGGATTTGAGCGGCATTGTGGGTAATGAAAGATCAATCTGGATTTGAGTGGCATTGTGGATAATGAAAGATTCATCTGGATTTGAGCGGTGGTGTGAGCAATGAAGGATCAATCTGGATTTGAGTTGCATTGTGGCTAATGAAAGATCAATTTGGATTTGAGCGGCATTGTGAGTAATGAAAGATCAATCTGGATTTGAGCATCATTTTGTATAATGAAAGATCAATCTGGATTTGAGTAGCATTTTGTATAATGAAAGATCAATCTGGATTTGTGCGGCATTTTGGATAATCAAAGATCAATCTGGATTTGAGCAGCATTTTGGATAATGAAAGATCAATCTAGATTTGGGTGGCATTTTAGATAATGAAAGATCAATCGGGATTTGAGCAGCAATTTGGATAATGAAAGATCAATCTGGATTTGAGCAGTAGTGTGGATAATGAAAGATCAATATGGATTTGAGTGGTATGTTAGATAATGAAAGATCAATCTGGATTTGAGCATCATTTTGTATAATGAAAGATCAATCTGGATTTGAGCAGCATTTTGTATAATTAAAGATCAATCTGGATTTGTGCAGCATTTTGGATAATCAAAGATCAATCTGGATTTGAGCAGCCTTTTGGATAATGAAAGATCAATCTAGATTTGGGTGGCATTTTGATTAATGAAAGATCAATCTGGATTTGAGCAGCATTTTGGATAATGAAAGATCAATCTAGATTTGAGTGGCATTTTAGATAATGAAAGATCAATCAGGATTTGAGCGGCAATTTGGATAATGAAAGATCAATCTGGAATTGAGCAGTAGTGTGGATAATGAAAGATCAATATGGATTTGAGTGGTATGTTAGATAATGAAAGATCAATCTGGATTTGAGCATCATTTTGTATAATGAAAGATCAATCTGGATTTGAGCAGCATTTTGTATAATGAAAGATCAATCTGGATTTGAGCAGCATTTTGTATAATGAAAGACCAATCTGGATTTGAGCAGCATTGTGGATAATGAAAGATCAATCTGGATTTGCCCGGCATTTTGGATAATCAAAGATCAATCTGGATTTGAGCGGTAGTGTGGATAATGAAAGATTAATCTGGATTTGAGCGGCATTGTGGGTAATGAAAGATCGATCTGGATTTGGGCGGCATTGTGGGTAATGAAGGGTTAATCTGGATTTGAGCGGCATTGTGAATAATGAAAGATTAATCTGGATTTCAGTGGCATTGTGGATAATGAAAGATCAATCTGGATTTGAGCGGCATTGTGGGTAATGAAAGATCATTCTGGATTTGAGCGACATTTTGGATAATGAAAGATCATTCTGGATTTGAGCGGTAGTGTGGATAATGAAAGATCAATCTGGATTTGAGCGGTAGTGTGGATAATGAAAAATCAATCTGGATTTGAGTGGCATTGTGGATAATGAAAGATCAATCTGGATTTGAGCGACATTTTGGATACTGAAAGATCAATTTGGATTTGAGTGGCATTTTGGATAAAGAAAGAGCAATCTGGATTTGAGCAGCATTGTGGGTAATGAAGAATCAATCTGGATTTGAGCGGCATTGTGGATAATGAAGGATCAATCTGGATTTGAATTGCATTGTGGATAATGAAAGATCAATTTGGATTTGAGCGGCATTGTGGGTAATGAAAGATCAATCTAGATTTGAGTGGCATTGTGGATAATGAAAGATTCATCTGGATTTGAGCGGTGGTGTGAGCAATGAAGGATCAATCTGGATTTGAGTTGCATTGTGGCTAATGAAAGATCAATTTGGATTTGAGCGGCATTGTGAGTAATGAAAGATCAATCTGGATTTGAGCATCATTTTGTATAATGAAAGATCAATCTGGATTTGAGCAGCATTTTGTATAATGAAAGATCAATCTGGATTTGTGCGGCATTTTGGATAATCAAAGATCAATCTGGATTTGAGCAGCATTTTGGATAATGAAAGATCAATCTAGATTTGAGTGGCATTTTAGATAATGAAAGATCAATCGGGATTTGAGCGGCAATTTGGATAATGAAAGATCAATCTGGATTTGAGCAGTAGTGTGGATAATGAAAGATCAATATGGATTTGAGTGGTATGTTAGATAATGAAAGATCAATCTGGATTTGAGCATCATTTTGTATAATGAAAGATCAATCTGGATTTGAGCAGCATTTTGTATAATGAAAGATCAATCTGGATTTGTGCAGCATTTTGGATAATCAAAGATCAATCTGGATTTGAGCAGCATTTTGGATAATGAAAGATCAATCTAGATTTGGGTGGCATTTTGGATAATGAAAGATCAATCTGGATTTGAGCAGCATTTTGGCTAATGAAAGATCAATCTGGATTTGAGTGGCATTGTGGGTAATGAAGGTTAATCTGGATTTGAGCAGCATTGTGAATAATGAAAGTATTAATCTGGATTTGAGCGGTAGTGTGGGCAATGAAGGATCAATCTGGATTTGAGCGGTAGTGTGGATAATGAAAGATCAATCGGGATTTGAGCGGTAGTGTGGATAATGAAAAATCAATCTGGATTTGAGTGGCATTGTGGATAATGAAAGATCAATCTGGATTCGAGCGGTAGTGTGGATAATGAAAGATCAATATGGATTTGAGTGGCATGTTAGATAATGAAAGATCAATCTGGATTAGAGAAGCATTTTGGCTAATGAAAGATCAATCTGGATTTGAGTGGCATTTTGGATAATGAAGGTTAATCTGGATTTGAGCGGCATTGTGAATAATGAAAGTATTAATCTGGATTTGAGTGGTAGTGTGGGCAATGAAGGATCAATCTGGATATGAGCGGCATTGTGGGCAATGAAAGAGCAATCTGGATTTGAGTGGCATTTTGGATAATGAAAGATCAATCTGGATTTGAGTGGTAGTGTGGACAATGAAAAATCAATCTAGATTTGAGTGGCATTGTGGATAATGAAAGATCAATATGGATTTGAGCAGCATTTTGGATAATGAAAGATCAATCTGGATTTGAGCAGCATTGTGGGTAATGAAGAATCAATCTGGATTTGAGCGGCATTGTGGATAATGAAAGATTAATCTGGATTTGAGCGGTGGTGTGAGCATTGAAGGATCCATCTGGATTTGAGTTGCATTGTGGCTAATGAAAGATCAATTTGGATTTGAGCGGCATTGTGAGTAATGAAAGATCAATCTGGATTTGAGCATCATTTTCTATAATGAAAGATCAATCTGGATTTGAGCAGCATTTTGGATAATGAAAGACCAATCTGGATTTGTGCGGCATTTTGGATAATCAAAGATCAATCTGGATTTGAGCAGCATTTTGGATAATGAAAGATCAATCTGGATTTGAGTGGCATTTTAGATAATGAAAGATCAATCTGGATTTGAGCAGCATTTTGGATAATGAAAGATCAATCTGGATTTGAGCGGCATTGTGGGTAATGAAGGGTTAATCTGGATTTGAGCGGCATTGTGAATAATGAAAGATTAATCTGGATTTCAGTGGCATTGTGGATAATGAAAGATCAATCTGGATTTGAGCGGCATTGTGGGCAATGAAAGATCAATCTGGATTTGAGCGGCATTTTGGATAATGAAAGATCAATCTGGATTTGAGCGGTAGTGTGGATAATGAAAGATCAATCTGGATTTGAGTGGTAGTGTGGATAATGAAAAATCAATCTGGATTTGAGTGGCATTGTGGATAATGAAAGATCAATCTGGATTTGAGCGGCATTTTAGATAATGAAAGATCAATCTGGATTTGAGCGGCATTGTGGGTAATGAAGGGTTAATCTGGATTTGAGCGGCATTGTGAATAATGAAAGATTAATCTGGATTTGAGCGGCATTGTGGGTAATGAAAGATCAATCTGGATTTGAGCGGCATTGTGGGTAATGAAAGATCAATCTGGATTTGAGTGGCATTGTGGGTAATGAAGGGTTAATCTGGATTTGAGCGGCATTGTGAATAATGAAAGATTAATCTGGATTTGAGCAGCATTTTGGATAATGAAAGATCAATCTGGATTTGAGCAGCATTTTGGATAATGAAAGATCAATCTGGATTTGAGTGGCATTGTGGCTAATGAAGGTTAATCTGGATTTGAGCGGCATTGTGAATAATGAATGTATTAATCTGGATTTGAGTGGTAGTGTGGGCAATGAAGGATCAATCTGGATTTGAGCGGCATTGTGGGCAATGAAAGATCAATCTGGATTTGAGTGGTAGTGTGGACAATGAAAAATCAATCTAGAATTGAGTGGCAGTGTGGATAATGAAAGATCAATATGGATTTGAGCAGCATTTTGGATAATGAAAGATCAATCTGGATTTGAGCGGCATTGTGGATAATGAAAGATTAATGTGGATTTGAGCGGTGGTGTGAGCATTGAAGGATCAATCTGGATTTGAGTTGCATTGTGGCTAATGAAAGATCAATCTGGATTTGAGCGGCATTGTGGGTAATGAAGGGTTAATCTGGATTTGAGCGGCATTGTGAATAATGAAAGATTAATCTGGATTTCAGTGGCATTGTGGATAATGAAAGATCAATCTGGATTTGAGCGGTATTGTGGGCAATGAAAGATCAATCTGGATTTGAGCGGCATTTTGGATAATGAAAGATCAATCTGGATTTGAGCGGTAGTGTGGATAATGAAAGATCAATCTGGATTTGAGTGGTAGTGTGGATAATGAAAAATCAATCTGGATTTGAGTGGCATTGTGGATAATGAAAGATCAATCTGGATTTGAGCGGCATTTTAGATAATGAAAGATCAATCTGGATTTGAGCGGCATTGTGGGTAATGAAGGGTTAATCTGGATTTGAGCGGCATTGTGAATAATGAAAGATTAATCTGGATTTGAGAGCCATTGTGGGAAATGAAAGATCAATCTGGATTTGAGCGGCATTGTGGGTAATGAAAGATCAATCTGGATTTGAGTGGCATTGTGGGTAATGAAGGGTTAATCTGGATTTGAGCGGCATTGTGGGTAATGAAAGATCAATCTGGATTTGAGCGGCATTGTGGGTAATGAAAGATCAATCTGGATTTGAGTGGCATTGTGGGTAATGAAGGGTTAATCTGGATTTGAGCGGCATTGTGAATAATGAAAGATTAATCTGGATTTGAGCAGCATTTTGGATAATGAAAGATCAATCTGGATTTGAGCGGCATTGTGGCTAATGAAGGTTAATCTGGATTTGAGCGGCATTGTGAATAATGAATGTATTAATCTGGATTTGAGTGGTAGTGTGGGCAATGAAGGATCAATCTGGATTTGAGCGGCATTGTGGGCAATGAAAGATCAATCTGGATTTGAGTGGTAGTGTGGACAATGAAAAATCAATCTAGAATTGAGTGGCAGTGTGGATAATGAAAGATCAATATGGATTTGAGCAGCATTTTGGATAATGAAAGATCAATCTGGATTTGAGCGGCATTGTGGATAATGAAAGATTAATGTGGATTTGAGCGGTGGTGTGAGCATTGAAGGATCAATCTGGATTTGAGTTGCATTGTGGCTAATGAAAGATCAATCTGGATTTGAGCGGCATTGTGGGTAATGAAGGGTTAATCTGGATTTGAGCGGCATTGTGAATAATGAAAGATTAATCTGGATTTCAGTGGCATTGTGGATAATGAAAGATCAATCTGGATTTGAGCGGTATTGTGGGCAATGAAAGATCAATCTGGATTTGAGCGGCATTTTGGATAATGAAAGATCAATCTGGATTTGAGCGGTAGTGTGGATAATGAAAGATCAATCTGGATTTGAGTGGTAGTGTGGATAATGAAAAATCAATCTGGATTTGAGTGGCATTGTGGATAATGAAAGATCAATCTGGATTTGAGCGGCATTTTAGATAATGAAAGATCAATCTGGATTTGAGCGGCATTGTGGGTAATGAAGGGTTAATCTGGATTTGAGCGGCATTGTGAATAATGAAAGATTAATCTGGATTTGAGAGCCATTGTGGGAAATGAAAGATCAATCTGGATTTGAGCGGCATTGTGGGTAATGAAAGATCAATCTGGATTTGAGTGGCATTGTGGGTAATGAAGGGTTAATCTGGATTTGAGCGGCATTGTGAATAATGAAAGATTAATCTGGATTTGAGCAGCATTTTGGATAATGAAAGATCAATCTGGATTTGAGTGGCATTGGGGCTAATGAAGGTTAATCTGGATTTGAGCGGCATTGTGAATAATGAATGTATTAATCTGGATTTGAGTGGTAGTGTGGGCAATGAAGGATCAATCTGGATTTGAGCGGCATTGTGGGCAATGAAAGATCAATCTGGATTTGAGTGGTAGTGTGGACAATGAAAAATCAATCTAGATTTGAGTGGCAGTGTGGATAATGAAAGATCAATCTGGATTTGAGCGGCATTGTGGATAATGAAAGATTAATGTGGATTTGAGCGGTGGTGTGAGCATTGAAGGATCAATCTGGATTTGAGTTGCATTGTGGCTAATGAAAGATCAATTTGGATTTGAGCGGCATTGTGAGTAATGAAAGATCAATCTGGATTTGAGCTTCATTTTGTATAATGAAAGATCAATCTGGATTTGAGCAGCATTTTGGATAATGAAAGATCAATCTGGATTTGTGCGGCATTTTGGATAATCAAAGCTCAATCTGGATTTGAGCAGCATTTTGGATAATGAAAGATCAATCTGGATTTGAGTGGCATTTTAGATAATGAAAGATCAATCTGGATTTGAGCAGCATTTTGGATAATGAAAGATCAATCTGGATTTTAGCGGCATTGTGGGTAATGAAGGGTTAATCTGGATTTGAGCGGCATTGTGAATAATGAAAGATTAATCTGGATTTCAGTGGCATTGTGGATAATGAAAGATTAATCTGGATTTTAGCGGCATTGTGGGTAATGAAAGATTAATCTGGATTTGAGCGGCATTGTGAATAATGAAAGATTAATCTGGATTTGAGCGGCATTGTGGGTAATGAAAGATCAATCTGGATTTGAGCGGCATTGTGGGTAATGAAGGGTTAATCTGGATTTGAGCGGCATTGTGGATAATGAAAGATCAATCTGGATTTGAGCGGCATTGTGGGCAATGAAAGATCAATCTGGATTTGAGCGGCATTGTGAATAATGAAAGATTAATCTGGATTTGAGCAGCATTTTGGATAATGAAAGATCAATCTGGATTTGAGTGGCATTGGGGCTAATGAAGGTTAATCTGGATTTGAGCGGCATTGTGAATAATGAATGTATTAATCTGGATTTGAGTGGTAGTGTGGGCAATGAAGGATCAATCTGGATTTGAGCGGCATTGTGGGCAATGAAAGATCAATCTGGATTTGAGTGGTAGTGTGGACAATGAAAAATCAATCTAGATTTGAGTGGCAGTGTGGATAATGAAAGATCAATATGGATTTGAGCAGCATTTTGGATAATGAAAGATCAATCTGGATTTGAGCGGCATTGTGGATAATGAAAGATTAATGTGGATTTGAGCGGTGGTGTGAGCATTGAAGGATCAATCTGGATTTGAGTTGCATTGTGGCTAATGAAAGATCAATTTGGATTTGAGCGGCATTGTGAGTAATGAAAGATCAATCTGGATTTGAGCATCATTTTGTATAATGAAAGATCAATCTGGATTTGAGCAGCATTTTGGATAATGAAAGATCAATCTGGATTTGTGCGGCATTTTGGATAATCAAAGCTCAATCTGGATTTGAGCAGCATTTTGGATAATGAAAGATCAATCTGGATTTGAGTGGCATTTTAGATAATGAAAGATCAATCTGGATTTGAGCAGCATTTTGGATAATGAAAGATCAATCTGGATTTTAGCGGCATTGTGGGTAATGAAGGGTTAATCTGGATTTGAGCGGCATTGTGAATAATGAAAGATTAATCTGGATTTGAGCGGCATTGTGAATAATGAAAGATTAATCTGGATTTGAGCGGCATTGTGGGTAATGAAAGATCAATCTGGATTTGAGCGGCATTGTGGGTAATGAAGGGTTAATCTGGATTTGAGCGGCATTGTGAATAATGAAAGATTAATCTGGATTTCAGTGGCATTGTGGATAATGAAAGATCAATCTGGATTTGAGCGGCATTGTGGGCAATGAAAGATCAATCTGGATTTGAGCGGCATTTTGGATAATGAAAGAGCAATCTGGATTTGAGCGGTAGTGTGGATAATGAAAGATCAATCTGGATTTGAGAGGTAGTGTGGATAATGAAAAATCAATCTGGATTTGAGTGGCATTGTGGATAATGAAAGATCAATCTGGATTTGAGCGGCATTGTGGGCAATGAAAGATCAATCTGGATTTGAGTGGCATTTTGGATAATGAAAGATCAATCTGGATTTGAGTGGCATTGGGGGTAATGAAGGTTAATCTGGATTTGAGCGGCATTGTGGATAATGAAAGTATTAATCTGGAATTGAGCGGTGGTGTGGGCAATGAAGGATCAATCTGGATTTGAGCGGTAGTGTGGATAATGAAAGATCAATCTGGATTTGAGCGGTAGTGTGGATAATGAAAAATCAATCTGGATTTGAGTGGCATTGTGGATAATGAAAGATCAATCTGGATTCGAGCGGTAGTGTGGATAATGAAAGATCAATATGGATTTGAGTGGCATGTTAGATAATGAAAGATCAATCTGGATTAGAGAAGCATTTTGGATAATGAAAGATCAATCTGGATTTGAGTGGCATTGGGGGTAATGAAGGTTAATCTGGATTTGAGCGGCATTGTGGATAATGAAAGATCAATCTGGATTTGAGCGGCATTGTGGGCAATGAAAGATCAATCTGGATTTGAGCGGCATTGTGAATAATGAAAGATTAATCTGGATTTGAGCAGCATTTTGGATAATGAAAGATCAATCTGGATTTGAGTGGCATTGGGGCTAATGAAGGTTAATCTGGATTTGAGCGGCATTGTGAATAATGAATGTATTAATCTGGATTTGAGTGGTAGTGTGGGCAATGAAGGATCAATCTGGATTTGAGCGGCATTGTGGGCAATGAAAGATCAATCTGGATTTGAGTGGTAGTGTGGACAATGAAAAATCAATCTAGATTTGAGTGGCAGTGTGGATAATGAAAGATCAATATGGATTTGAGCAGCATTTTGGATAATGAAAGATCAATCTGGATTTGAGCGGCATTGTGGATAATGAAAGATTAATGTGGATTTGAGCGGTGGTGTGAGCATTGAAGGATCAATCTGGATTTGAGTTGCATTGTGGCTAATGAAAGATCAATTTGGATTTGAGCGGCATTGTGAGTAATGAAAGATCAATCTGGATTTGAGCATCATTTTGTATAATGAAAGATCAATCTGGATTTGAGCAGCATTTTGGATAATGAAAGATCAATCTGGATTTGTGCGGCATTTTGGATAATCAAAGCTCAATCTGGATTTGAGCAGCATTTTGGATAATGAAAGATCAATCTGGATTTGAGTGGCATTTTAGATAATGAAAGATCAATCTGGATTTGAGCAGCATTTTGGATAATGAAAGATCAATCTGGATTTTAGCGGCATTGTGGGTAATGAAGGGTTAATCTGGATTTGAGCGGCATTGTGAATAATGAAAGATTAATCTGGATTTGAGCGGCATTGTGAATAATGAAAGATTAATCTGGATTTGAGCGGCATTGTGGGTAATGAAAGATCAATCTGGATTTGAGCGGCATTGTGGGTAATGAAGGGTTAATCTGGATTTGAGCGGCATTGTGAATAATGAAAGATTAATCTGGATTTCAGTGGCATTGTGGATAATGAAAGATCAATCTGGATTTGAGCGGCATTGTGGGCAATGAAAGATCAATCTGGATTTGAGCGGCATTTTGGATAATGAAAGAGCAATCTGGATTTGAGCGGTAGTGTGGATAATGAAAGATCAATCTGGATTTGAGAGGTAGTGTGGATAATGAAAAATCAATCTGGATTTGAGTGGCATTGTGGATAATGAAAGATCAATCTGGATTTGAGCGGCATTGTGGGCAATGAAAGATCAATCTGGATTTGAGTGGCATTTTGGATAATGAAAGATCAATCTGGATTTGAGTGGCATTGGGGGTAATGAAGGTTAATCTGGATTTGAGCGGCATTGTGGATAATGAAAGTATTAATCTGGAATTGAGCGGTGGTGTGGGCAATGAAGGATCAATCTGGATTTGAGCGGTAGTGTGGATAATGAAAGATCAATCTGGATTTGAGCGGTAGTGTGGATAATGAAAAATCAATCTGGATTTGAGTGGCATTGTGGATAATGAAAGATCAATCTGGATTCGAGCGGTAGTGTGGATAATGAAAGATCAATATGGATTTGAGTGGCATGTTAGATAATGAAAGATCAATCTGGATTAGAGAAGCATTTTGGATAATGAAAGATCAATCTGGATTTGAGTGGCATTGGGGGTAATGAAGGTTAATCTGGATTTGAGCGGCATTGTGAATAATGAAAGTATTAATCTGGATTTGAGTGGTGGTGTGGGCAATGAAGGATCAATCTGAATTTGAGCGGCATTGTGGGCAATGAAAGAGCAATCTGGATTTGAGTGGCATTTTGGATAATGAAAGATCAATCTGGATTTGAGTGGTAGTGTGGACAATGAAAAATCAATCTAGATTTGAGTGGCAGTGTGGATAATGAAAGATCAATATGGATTTGAGCAGCATTTTGGATAATGAAAGATCAATCTGGATTTGAGCGGCATTGTGGATAATGAAAGATTAATCTGGATTTGAGCGGTGGTGTGAGCATTGAAGGATCAATCTGGATTTGAGTTGCATTGTGGCTAATGAAAGATCAATTTGGATTTGAGCGGCATTGTGGGCAATGAAGGATCAATCTGGATTTGAGCGGCATTGTGGGCAATGAAAGAGCAATCTGGATTTGAGTGGCATTTTGGATAATGAAAGATCAATCTGGATTTGAGTGGTAGTGTGGACAATGAAAAATCAATCTAGATTTGAGTGGCAGTGTGGATAATGAAAGATCAATATGGATTTGAGCAGCATTTTGGATAATGAAAGATCAATCTGGATTTGAGCGGCATTGTGGATAATGAAAGATTAATCTGGATTTGAGCGGTGGTGTGAGCATTGAAGGATCAATCTGGATTTGAGTTGCATTGTGGCTAATGAAAGATCAATTTGGATTTGAGCGGCATTGTGAGTAATGAAAGATCAATCTGGATTTGAGCATCATTTTGTATAATGAAAGATCAATCTGGATTTGAGCAGCATTTTGGATAATGAAAGATCAATCTGGAGTGTGCGCCATTTTGGATAATCAAAGATCAATCTGGATTTGAGCAGCATTTTGGATAATGAAAGATCAATCTGGATTTGAGTGGCATTTTAGATAATGAAAGATCAATCTGGATTTGAGCAGCATTTTGGATAATGAAAGATCAATCTGGATTTTAGCGGCATTGTGGGTAATGAAGGGTTAATCTGGATTTGAGCGGCATTGTGAATAATGAAAGATTAATCTGGATTTGAGCGGCATTGTGAATAATGAAAGATTAATCTGGATTTGAGCGGCATTGTGGGCAATGAAAGATCAATCTGGATTTGAGCGGCATTTTGGATAATGAAAGATCAATCTGGATTTGAGCGGTAGTGTGGATAATGAAAGATCAATCTGGATTTGAGTGGTAGTGTGGATAATGAAAAATCAATCTGGATTTGAGTGGCATTGTGGATAATGAAAGATCAATCTGGATTTGTGCTGCATTTTAGATAATGAAAGATCAATCTGGATTTGAGCGGCATTGTGGGTAATGAAGGGTTAATCTGGATTTGAGCGGCATTGTGAATAATGAAAGATTAATCTGGATTTGAGCGGCATTGTGGGTAATGAAAGATCAATCTGGATTTGAGCGGCATTGTGGGTAATGAAAGATCAATCTGGATTTGAGTGGCATTGTGGGTAATGAAGGGTTAATCTGGATTTGAGCGGCATTGTGAACAATGAAAGATTAATCTGGATTTGAGCAGCATTTTGGATAATGAAAGATCAATCTGGATTTGAGTGGCATTGTGGCTAATGAAGGTTAATCTGGATTTGAGCGGCATTGTGAATAATGAATGTATTAATCTGGATTTGAGTGGTAGTGTGGGCAATGAAGGATCAATCTGGATTTGAGCGGCATTGTGGGCAATGAAAGATCAATCTGGATTTGAGTGGTAGTGTGGACAATGAAAAATCAATCTAGATTTGAGTGGCAGTGTGGATAATGAAAGATCAATATGGATTTGAGCAGCATTTTGGATAATGAAAGATCAATCTGGATTTGAGCGGCATTGTGGATAATGAAAGATTAATCTGGATTTGAGCGGTGGTGTGAGCATTGAAGGATCAATCTGGATTTGAGTTGCATTGTGGCTAATGAAAGATCAATTTGGATTTGAGCGGCATTGTGAGTAATGAAAGATCAATCTGGATTTGAGCATCATTTTGTATAATGAAAGATCAATCTGGATTTGAGCAGCATTTTGGATAATGAAAGATCAATCTGGATTTGTGCGGCATTTTGGATAATCAAAGATCAATCTGGATTTGAGCAGCATTTTGGATAATGAAAGATCAATCTGGATTTGAGTGGCATTTTAGATAATGAAAGATCAATCTGGATTTGAGCAGCATTTTGGATAATGAAAGATCAATCTGGATTTTAGCGGTATTGTGGGTAATGAAGGGTTAATCTGGATTTGAGCGGCATTGTGAATAATGAAAGATTAATCTGGATTTGAGCGGCATTGTGAATAATGAAAGATTAATCTGGATTTGAGCGGCATTGTGGGTAATGAAAGATCAATCTGGATTTGAGCGGCATTGTGGGTAATGAAGGGTTAATCTGGATTTGAGCGGCATTGTGAATAATGAAAGATTAATCTGGATTTGAGCGGCATTGTGGGTAATGAAAGATCAATCTGGATTTGAGCGGCATTGTGGGTAATGAAAGATCAATCTGGATTTGAGTGGCATTGTGGGTAATGAAGGGTTAATCTGGATTTGAGCGGCATTGTGAACAATGAAAGATTAATCTGGATTTGAGCAGCATTTTGGATAATGAAAGATCAATCTGGATTTGAGTGGCATTGTGGCTAATGAAGGTTAATCTGGATTTGAGCGGCATTGTGAATAATGAATGTATTAATCTGGATTTGAGTGGTAGTGTGGTCAATGAAGGATCAATCTGGATTTGAGCGGCATTGTGGGCAATGAAAGATCAATCTGGATTTGAGTGGTAGTGTGGACAATGAAAAATCAATCTAGATTTGAGTGGCAGTGTGGATAATGAAAGATCAATATGGATTTGAGCAGCATTTTGGATAATGAAAGATCAATCTGGATTTGAGCGGCATTGTGGATAATGAAAGATTAATCTGGATTTGAGCGGTGGTGTGAGCATTGAAGGATCAATCTGGATTTGAGTTGCATTGTGGCTAATGAAAGATCAATTTGGATTTGAGCGGCATTGTGAGTAATGAAAGATCAATCTGGATTTGAGCATCATTTTGTATAATGAAAGATCAATCTGGATTTGAGCAGCATTTTGGATAATGAAAGATCAATCTGGATTTGTGCGGCATTTTGGATAATCAAAGATCAATCTGGATTTGAGCAGCATTTTGGATAATGAAAGATCAATCTGGATTTGAGTGGCATTTTAGATAATGAAAGATCAATCTGGATTTGAGCAGCATTTTGGATAATGAAAGATCAATCTGGATTTTAGCGGCATTGTGGGTAATGAAGGGTTAATCTGGATTTGAGCGGCATTGTGAATAATGAAAGATTAATCTGGATTTGAGCGGCATTGTGAATAATGAAAGATTAATCTGGATTTGAGCGGCATTGTGGGTAATGAAAGATCAATCTGGATTTGAGCGGCATTGTGGGTAATGAAGGGTTAATCTGGATTTGAGCGGCATTGTGAATAATGAAAGATTAATCTGGATTTCAGTGGCATTGTGGATAATGAAAGATCAATCTGGATTTGAGCGGCATTGTGGGCAATGAAAGATCAATCTGGATTTGAGTGGTAGTGTGGACAATGAAAAATCAATCTAGATTTGAGTGGCAGTGTGGATAATGAAAGATCAATATGGATTTGAGCAGCATTTTGGATAATGAAAGATCAATCTGGATTTGAGCGGCATTGTGGATAATGAAAGATTAATCTGGATTTGAGCGGTGGTGTGAGCATTGAAGGATCAATCTGGATTTGAGTTGCATTGTGGCTAATGAAAGATCAATTTGGATTTGAGCGGCATTGTGAGTAATGAAAGATCAATCTGGATTTGAGCATCATTTTGTATAATGAAAGATCAATCTGGATTTGAGCAGCATTTTGGATAATGAAAGATCAATCTGGATTTGTGCGGCATTTTGGATAATCAAAGATCAATCTGGATTTGAGCAGCATTTTGGATAATGAAAGATCAATCTGGATTTGAGTGGCATTTTAGATAATGAAAGATCAATCTGGATTTGAGCAGCATTTTGGATAATGAAAGATCAATCTGGATTTTAGCGGCATTGTGGGTAATGAAGGGTTAATCTGGATTTGAGCGGCATTGTGAATAATGAAAGATTAATCTGGATTTGAGCGGCATTGTGAATAATGAAAGATTAATCTGGATTTGAGCGGCATTGTCGGTAATGAAAGATCAATCTGGATTTGAGCGGCATTGTGGGTAATGAAGGGTTAATCTGGATTTGAGCGGCATTGTGAATAATGAAAGATTAATGTGGATTTCAGTGGCATTGTGGATAATGAAAGATCAATCTGGATTTGAGCGGCATTGTGGGCAATGAAAGATCAATCTGGATTTGAGTGGTAGTGTGGACAATGAAAAATCAATCTAGATTTGAGTGGCAGTGTGGATAATGAAAGATCAATATGGATTTGAGCAGCATTTTGGATAATGAAAGATCAATCTGGATTTGAGCGGCATTGTGGATAATGAAAGATTAATCTGGATTTGAGCGGTGGTGTGAGCATTGAAGGATCACTCTGGATTTGAGTTGCATTGTGGCTAATGAAAGATCAATTTGGATTTGAGCGGCATTGTGAGTAATGAAAGATCAATCTGGATTTGAGCATCATTTTGTATAATGAAAGATCAATCTGGATTTGAGCAGCATTTTGGATAATGAAAGATCAATCTGGATTTGTGCGGCATTTTGGATAATCAAAGATCAATCTGGATTTGAGCAGCATTTTGGATAATGAAAGATCAATCTGGATTTGAGTGGCATTTTAGATAATGAAAGATCAATCTGGATTTGAGCAGCATTTTGGATAATGAAAGATCAATCTGGATTTTAGCGGCATTGTGGGTAATGAAGGGTTAATCTGGATTTGAGCGGCATTGTGAATAATGAAAGATTAATCTGGATTTGAGCGCATTGTGAATAATGAAAGATTAATCTGGATTTGAGCGACATTGTGGGTAATGAAAGATCAATCTGGATTTGAGCGGCATTGTGGGTAATGAAGGGTTAATCTGGATTTGAGCGGCATTGTGAATAATGAAAGATTAATCTGGATTTCAGTGGCATTGTGGATAATGAAAGATCAATCTGGATTTGAGCGGCATTGTGGGCAATGAAAGATCAATCTGGATTTGAGCGGCATTTTGGATAATGAAAGAGCAATCTGGATTTGAGCGGTAGTGTGGATAATGAAAGATCAATCTGGATTTGAGAGGTAGTGTGGATAATGAAAAATCAATCTGGATTTGAGTGGCATTGTGGATAATGAAAGATCAATCTGGATTTGAGCGGCATTGTGGGCAATGAAAGATCAATCTGGATTTGAGCGGCATTGTGGGTAATAAAGGGTTAATCTTGATTTGAGCGGCATTGTGAATAATGAAAGATTAATCTGGATTTGAGCGGCATTGTGGGTAATGAAAGATCAATCTGGATTTGAGCAGCATTGTGGGTAATGAAGGGTTAATCTGGATTTGAGCGGCATTGTGAATAATGAAAGATTAATCTGGATTTGAGCGGCATTGTGAATAATGAAAGATTAATCTGGATTTGAGCGGCATTGTGGGTAATGAAAGATCAATCTGGATTTGAGCGGCATTGTGGGTAATGAAGGGTTAATCTGGATTTGAGCGGCATTGTGAATAATGAAAGATTAATCTGGATTTCAGTGGCATTGTGGATAATGAAAGATCAATCTGGATTTGAGCGGCATTGTGGGCAATGAAAGATCAATCTGGATTTGAGCGGCATTTTGGATAATGAAAGAGCAATCTGGATTTGAGCGGTAGTGTGGATAATGAAAGATCAATCTGGATTTGAGAGGTAGTGTGGATAATGAAAAATCAATTTGGATTTGAGTGGCATTGTGGATAATGAAAGATCAATCTGGATTTGAGCGGGATTGTGGGCAATGAAAGATCAATCTGGATTTGAGCGGCATTTTAGATAATGAAAGATCAATCTGGATTTGAGCGGCATTGTGGGTAATAAAGGGTTAATCTGGATTTGAGCGGCATTGTGAATAATGAAAGATTAATCTGGATTTGAGCGGCATTGTGGGTTATGAAAGATCAATCTGGATTTGAGCGGCATTGTGGGCAATGAAGGGTTAATCTGGATTTGAGCGGCATTGTGAATAATGAAAGATTAATCTGGATTTCAGTGGCATTGTGGATAATGAAAGTTCAATCTGGATTTGAGCGGCATTGTGGGCAATGAAAGATCAATCTGGATTTGAGCGGCATTTTGGATAATGAAAGATCAATCTGGATTTGAGCGGTAGTGTGGATAATGAAAGATCAATCTGGATTTGAGTGGTAGTGTGGATAAAGAAAGATCAATCTGGATTTGAGCGGTAGTGTGGATAATGAAAGATCAATCTGGATTTGAGCGGCATTGTGGATAATGAAAGATCAATCTGGATTTGAGCGACATTTTGGATACTGAAAGATCAATCTGGATTTGAGTGGCATTTTGGATAAAGAAAGAGCAATCTGGATTTGAGCAGCATTGTGGGTAATGAAGAATCAATCTGGATTTGAGCGGCATTGTGGATAATGAAAGATTAATGTGGATTTGAGCGGTGGTGTGGGCAATGAAGGATCAATCTGGATTTGAGTTGCATTGTGGATAATGAAAGATCAATTTGGATTTGAGCGGCATTGTGTGTAATGAAAGATCAATCTGGATTTGAGTGGCATTGTGGATAATGAAAGATCAATCTGGATTTGAGCATCATTTTGTATAATGAAAGATCAATCTGGATTTGAGCAGCATTGTTGATAATGAAAGATCAATCTGGATTTGAGCGGCATTTTGGATAATGAAAGATCAATCTGGATTTGAGCAGTAGTGTGGATAATGAAAGATCAATCTGGATTTGAGCGGTAGTGTGGATAATGAAAGACCAATCTGGATTTGAGTGGTAGTGTGGATAATGAAAGATCAATCTGGATTTGAGCAGCATTTTGTATAATGAAAGACCAATCTGGATTTGAGCAGCATTGTGGATAATGAAAGATCAATCTGGATTTGCCCGGCATTTTGGATAATCAAAGATCAATCTGGATTTGAGCGGTAGTGTGGATAATGAAAGATCAATCTGGATTTGAGTGGCATTGGGGATAATGAAAGATCAATCTGGATTTGAGCATCATTTTGGATAATGAAAGATCAATCTGGATTTGAGCGGCATTGTGGGTAATGAAAGATCAATCTGGATTTGAGCGGCATTTTGGATAATGAAAGATCAATCTGGATTTGAGCAGCATTGTGGGTAATGAAGAATCAATCTGGATTTGAGCGGCATTGTGGATAATGAAAGATTAATCTGGATTTGAGAGGTGGTGTGAGCAATGAAGGATCAATCTGGATTTGAGTTGCATTGTGGCTAATGAAAGATCAATTTGGATTTGAGCGGCATTGTGAGTAATGAAAGATCAATCTGGATTTGAGCATCATTTTGTATAATGAAAGATCAATCTGGATTTGAGCGGCATTGTGAATAATGAAAGATTAATCTGGATTTGAGTGGCATTGTGGGTAATGAAAGATCAATCTGGATTTGAGCGGCATTGTGGGTAATGAAGGGTTAATCTGGATTTGAGTGGCATTGTGAATAATGAAAGATTAATCTGGATTTGAGCAGCATTTTGGATAATGAAAGATCAATCTGGATTTGAGCGGCATTGTGAGTAATGAAAGATCAATCTGGATTTGAGCATCATTTTGTATAATGAAAGATCAATCTGGATTTGAGTGGCATTGTGGGTAATGAAAGATCAATCTGGATTTGAGCGGCATTGTGGGTAATGAAGGGTTAATCTGGATTTGAGCGGCATTGTGGGTAATGAAAGATCAATCTGGATTTGAGCGGCATTGTGGGTAATGAAGGGTTAATCTGGATTTGAGCGGCATTGTGAATAATGAAAGATTAATCTGGATTTCAGTGGCATTGTGGATAATGAAAGATCAATCTGGATTTGAGCGGCATTGTGGGCAATGAAAGATCAATCTGGATTTGAGCGGCATTTTGGATAATGAAAGATCAATCTGGATTTGAGCGGTAGTGTGGATAATGAAAGATCAATCTGGATTTGAGTGGTAGTGTGGATAATGAAAAATCAATCTGGATTTGAGTGGCATTGTGGATAATGAAAGATCAATCTGGATTTGAGCGACATTTTGGATACTGAAAGATCAATCTGGATTTGTGTGGCATTTTGGATAAAGAAAGAGCAATCTGGATTTGAGCAGCATTATGGGTAATGAAGAATCAATCTGGACTTGAGCGGCATTGTGGATAGTGAAAGATTAATGTGGATTTGAGCGGTGGTGTGGGCAATGAAGGATCAATCTGGATTTGAGTTGCATTGTGGATAATGAAAGATCAATTTGGATTTGAGCGGCATTGTGTGTAATGAAAGATCAATCTGGATTTGAGCATCATTTTGTATAATGAAAGATCAATCTGGATTTGAGCAGTAGTGTGGATAATGAAAGATCAATCTGGATTTGAGCAGTAGTGTGGATAATGAAAGATCAATCTGGATTTGAGCGGTAGTGTGGATAATGAAAGATCAATCTGGATTTGAGCGGTAGTGTGGATAATGAAAGACCAATCTGGATTTGAGTGGTAGTGTGGATAATGAAAGATCAATCTGGATTTGAGCAGCATTGTGGATAATGAAAGATCAATCTGGATTTGCCCGGCATTTTGGATAATCAAAGATCAATCTGGATTTGAGCGGTAGTGTGGATAATGAAAGATCAATCTGGATTTGAGTGGCATTGGGGATAATGAAAGATCAATCTGGATTTGAGCATCATTTTGGATAATGAAAGATCAATCTGGATTTGAGCGGCATTGTGGGTAATGAAAGATCAATCTGGATTTGAGCGGCATTTTGGATAATGAAAGATCAATCTGGATTTGAGCGGCATTTTGGATAATGAAAGATCAATCTGGATTTGAGCAGCATTGTGGGTAATGAAGAATCAATCTGGATTTGAGCGGCATTGTGGATAATGAAAGATTAATCTGGATTTGAGAGGTGGTGTGAGCAATGAAGGATCAATCTGGATTTGAGTTGCATTGTGGCTAATGAAAGATCAATTTGGATTTGAGCGGCATTTTGGATAATCAAAGATCAATCTGGATTTGAGCAGCATTTTGGATAATGAAAGATCAATCTGGATTTGAGCGGCAATTTTTATAATTAAAGATCAATCTGGATTTGAGCAGTAGTGTGGATAATTAAAGATCAATATGGATTTGAGCGGCATGTTAGATAATGAAAGATCAATCTGGATTTGAGCATCATTTTGTATAATGAAAGATCAATCTGGATTTGAGCAGCATTTTGTATAATGAAAGATCAATCTGGATTTGTGCGGCATTTTGGATAATCAAAGATCAATCTGGATTTGAGCAGCATTCTGGATAATGAAAGATCAATCTAGATTTGAGTGGCATTTTGGATAATGAAAGATCAATCTGGATTTGAGCAGCATTGTGGGTAATGAAGAATCAATCTGGATTTGAGCGGCATTGTGGATAATGAAAGATTAATCTGGATTTGAGAGGTGGTGTGAGCAATGAAGGATCAATCTGGATTTGAGTTGCATTGTGGCTAATGAAAGATCAATTTGGATTTGAGCGGCATTTTGGATAATCAAAGATCAATCTGGATTTGAGCAGCATTTTGGATAATGAAAGATCAATCTGGATTTGAGTGGCATTTTAGATAATGAAGGATCAATCTGGATTTGAGCGGCAATTTGGATAATGAAAGATCAATCTGGATTTGAGCAGTAGTGTGGATAATTAAAGATCAATATGGATTTGAGCGGCATGTTAGATAATGAAAGATCAATCTGGATTTGAGCATCATTTTGTATAATGAAAGATCAATCTGGATTTGAGCAGCATTTTGTATAATGAAAGATCAATCTGGATTTGTGCGGCATTTTGGATAATCAAAGATCAATCTGGATTTGAGCAGCATTCTGGATAATGAAAGATCAATCTAGATTTGAGTGGCATTTTGGATAATGAAAGATCAATCTGGATTTGAGCAGCATTTTGGATAATGAAAGATCAATCTGGATTTGAGTGGCATTGTGGGTAATGAAGGTTAATCTGGATTTGAGCAGCATTGTGAATAATGAAAGTATTAATCTGGATTTGAGCGGTAGTGTGGGCAATGAAGGATCAATCTGGATTTGAGCGGCATTGTGGGCAATGAAAGATCAATCTGGATTTGAGTGGCATTTTGGATAATGAAAGATCAATCTGGATTTGAGTGGCATTGTGGGTAATGAAGGTTAATCTGGATTTGAGTGGCATTTTGGATAATGAAAGATCAATCTGGATTTGAGCAGCATTGTGGGTAATGAAGAATCAATCTGGATTTGAGCGGCATTGTGGATAATGAAAGATTAATCTGGATTTGAGCGGTGGTGTGAGCATTGAAGGATCAATCTGGATTTGAGTTGCATTGTGGATAATGAAAGATCAATTTGGATTTGAGCGGCATTGTGTGTAATGAAAGATCAATCTGGATTTGAGCATCATTTTGTATAATGAAAGATCAATCTGGATTTGAGCAGTAGTGTGGATAATGAAAGATCAATCTGGATTTGAGCAGTAGTGTGGATAATGAAAGATCAATCTGGATTTGAGCGGTAGTGTGGATAATGAAAGATCAATCTGGATTTGAGCGGTAGTGTGGATAATGAAAGACCAATCTGGATTTGAGTGGTAGTGTGGATAATGAAAGATCAATCTGGATTTGAGCAGCATTTTGTATAATGAAAGACCAATCTGGATTTGAGCAGCATTGTGGATAATGAAAGATCAATCTGGATTTGCCCGGCATTTTGGATAATCAAAGATCAATCTGGATTTGAGCGGTAGTGTGGATAATGAAAGATCAATCTGGATTTGAGTGGCATTGGGGATAATGAAAGATCAATCTGGATTTGAGCAGCATTTTGGATAATGAAAGATCAATCTGGATTTGAGCGGCATTGTGGGTAATGAAAGATCAATCTGGATTTGAGCGGCATTTTGGATAATGAAAGATCAATCTGGATTTGAGCAGCATTGTGGGTAATGAAGAATCAATCTGGATTTGAGCGGCATTGTGGATAATGAAAGATTAATCTGGATTTGAGAGGTGGTGTGAGCAATGAAGGATCAATCTGGATTTGAGTTGCATTGTGGCTAATGAAAGATCAATTTGGATTTGAGCGGCATTGTGAGTAATGAAAGATCAATCTGGATTTGAGCATCATTTTGTATAATGAAAGATCAATCTGGATTTGTGCGGCATTTTGGATAATCAAAGATCAATCTGGATTTGAGCAGCATTTTGGATAATGAAAGATCAATCTGGATTTGAGTGGCATATTAGATAATGAAGGATCAATCTGGATTTGAGCGGCAATTTGGATAATGAAAGATCAATCTGGATTTGAGCAGTAGTGTGGATAATTAAAGATCAATATGGATTTGAGCGGCATGTTAGATAATGAAAGATCAATCTGGATTTGAGCATCATTTTGTATAATGAAAGATCAATCTGGATTTGAGCAGCATTTTGTATAATGAAAGATCAATCTGGATTTGTGCGGCATTTTGGATAATCAAAGATCAATCTGGATTTGAGCAGCATTTTGTATAATGAAAGATCAATCTAGATTTGAGTGGCATTTTGGATAATGAAAGATCAATCTGGATTTGAGCAGCATTTTGGATAATGAAAGATCAATCTGGATTTGAGTGGCATTGTGGGTAATGAAGGTTAATCTGGATTTGAGCAGCATTGTGAATAATGAAAGTATTAATCTGGATTTGAGCGGTAGTGTGGGCAATGAAGGATCAATCTGGATTTGAGCGGCATTGTGGGCAATGAAAGATAAATCTGGATTTGAGTGGCATTTTGGATAATGAAAGATCAATCTGGATTTGAGTGGCATTGTGGATAATGAAAGATCAATCTGGATTTGAGCAGCATTTTGGATAATGAAAGATCAATCTGGATCTGAGTGGCATTGTGGGTAATGAAGGTTAATCTGGATTTGAGCAGCATTGTGAATAATGAAAGTATTAATCTGGATTTGAGTGGTAGTGTGGGCAATGAAGGATCAATCTGGATTTGAGCGGCATTGTGGGCAATGAAAGATAAATCTGGATTTGAGTGGCATTTTGGATAATGAAAGATCAATCTGGATTTGAGTGGCATTGTGGGTAATGAAGGTTAATCTGGATTTGAGCAGCATTTTGTATAATGAAAGATCAATCTGGATTTGTGCGGCATTTTGGATAATCAAAGATCAATCTGGATTTGAGCAGCATTGTGAATAATGAAAGATCAATCTGGATTTGTGTGGCATTTTAGATAATGAAAGATCAATCTGGATTTGAGCAGTAGTGTGGATAATGAAAGATCAATCTGGATTTGAGCAATAGTGTGGATAATGAAAGATCAATCTGGATTTGAGCGGTAGTGTGGATAATGAAAAATCTATCTGGATTTGAGTGTCATTGTGGATAATGAAAGATCAATCTGGATTTGAGCGGTAGTGTGGATAATGAAAGATCAATATGGATTTGAGCAGTAGGGTGGATAATGAAAGATCAATCCGGATTTGTGCAGCATTTTGGATAATGAAAGATCAATCTTGATTTGAGTGGCATTTTGTATAATGAAAGATCAATCTGGAGTTGAGCAGTAGTGTGGATAATGAAAGATCAATATGGATTTGGGCGGTAGTGTGGATAATGAAAGATCAATCTGGATTTGAGTGGCATTGTGGATAATGAAAGATCAATCTGGATTTGAGCAGCATTTTGGATAATGAAAGATCAATCTGGATTTGAGCAGCATTTTGTATAATGAAAGATCAATCTGGATTTGTGCGGCATTTTGGATAATCAAAGATCAATCTGGATTTGAGCAGCATTTTGGATAATGAAAGATCAATCTGGATTTGTGTGTCATTTTAGATAATGAAAGATCAATCTGGATTTGAGCGGCAATTTGGATAATGAAAGATCAATCTGGATTTGAGCAGTAGTGTGGATAATGAAAGATCAATCTGGATTTGAGCGATAGTGTGGATAATGAAAGCTCAATCTGGATTTGAGCGGTAGTGTGGATAATGAAAAATCTATCTGGATTTGAGTGGCATTGTGGATAATGAAAGATCAATCTGGATTTGAGCGGTAGTGTGGATAATGAAAGATCAATATGGATTTGAGCAGTAGGGTGGATAATGAAAGATCAATCCGGATTTGAGCAGCATTTTGGATAATGAAAGATCAATCTTGATTTGAGTGGCATTTTGTATAATGAAAGATCAATCTGGAGTTGAGCAGTAGTGTGGATAATGAAAGATCAATATGGATTTGGGCGGTAGTGTGGATAATGAAAGATCAATCTGGATTTGAGTGGCATTGTGGATAATGAAAGATCAATCTGGATTTGAGCAGCATTTTGGATAATGAAAGATCAATCTGGATTTGAGCAGCATTTTGGATAATGAAAGATCAATCTGGATTTGAGCGGCATTTTGGATAATGAAAGATCAATGTGGATTTGGGCGGCATTTTGAATAATGAAAGATCAATCTGGATTTGAACCCTATATAAAGACCGATCACCCATGTCATTCCATGTTTCCGCAGGAATAAATTATTGCTATGACAAAGTATCTGCTACGCTACTCATGACAGAGACTGGCAGATGTCATCTGACACGAGAATTTGGTTTCCAGTGGGTTGGTTTGCATCATTTCTTTACAAGTTATCAACATTTTTTTTTTATCAAATCTGAAGAGTAATAATGGAAATCCAGGTATTTCACTGTACACATACCAAAATGGGTAAAATAACCGCGTGCACTCACCTCATTGCTAGATTTATAGTAAATTATATTTTTAAAAACAATGTCAACTTGCTGAGTTTGGTATTAAGCGTGTGCTTATCCAGATTGCATTACCATATGTTAAGTGTGGGAGAATGAGTGTTGTGTACAGTCCCATAAATGTGTTATTCAGAATAAATGCTTTTAGTCTTCGTAGCATCTCTATGATATCGTGACGTTTTGCTAATGTAATCTGTGGCAACGCCATAATAAGCCGAGGTCGAAGAAACCACCTAGAAATGTTAATGAATTTGTTTGTCAATATTTCTTGTTGTTGTTGATGATAATGAGTTTTGTTGTTTTACTTGTGTCTATATTTTGGAGTATTTGCATAACGTGTGTTGTTTTCTCTACATTTAGTGATAATTGGGTGCAAAGCGCGTTGTAACAAAGAACATTTCGTTATTTATGCTGCTGTATATTGTATTCATATCTGGTTGAAAAGCAAAGCCGTTTGTAGTATCAGAGAATAGGAAGATAGAGGCGTATTTGCATAGTTTACGTAAATCATTTTGAGGCTGTCGCGCGTGCTTGATGTAGATCACGTCAACAAGCGACGCGTCTTTAAATAAGTGTTTATACTTCATCTGTAAATTGTAAGACGACGTGACTAGATTAAGGCATTACGCTTCAATTTGATCTCTATATAGTGAATGAAAAACATGTATTTTCACTATTACATTTAATCATCATATAAATGTCGATATCGCGCAGAGCAGAGGTAAAAACAAGCTCAGATTTCGCGCCAGACAACATCAGTCAGTCACCGTCATGAGTATCGCCCGTTGTCATATTCAATAATGCTCATTTCCATTTTTAGCTATACCCCGCCCATCTCTAGCTAAGCTACAAGCACGCACGCACGCACGCACGCACGCACGCACGCACGCACGCACGCACGCACGCACGCACGCACGCACGCACGCACGCACGCACGCACGCACGCACGCACGCACGCACGCACGCACGCACGCACGCACGCACGCACGCACGCACGCACGCACGCACGCACGCACGCACGCACGCACGCACGCACGCACGCACGCACGTCGCTCGTGTTAATATGATTAAACAGCTAAAGATTTGTAACATGTTTATACCACATCGATACGACACGTTTAACTAGGATAGGAGGAAAGCCGTATGTAATTTTTTCTTGCCATATCCCATGTATCTTTCCACACATCACCATTGATACAAGGAAGGGGACAGTCGCTCAACGGCGCAGAACACGTAACCAATTGTGCATCGGTGCGGCTGTTTTAACTGTGCAAGGCTGTAGAGCAAATGAGTTCGTCAGCGGCATTGGGTCCAATAGCCAATTGGATACTGACGTTACCGTTTATTTACTGTTCACGGGCCAGTAACCAAAAATCATAATTACACCTAGGACAATAACTAAATGTTAGTCCTAGATACACGTTTTCACACAAAATCCAATAAACGATAGGTCATCTTTTACTGCAGTCCCCTACCTCTCCCCCACACCCCCAACCCGCATTGGTCACATGCATTCAGATAACTAAAACAAACGAAAAAAGTGATTGGAATATAATCATAGAATGGAGACCCCGAAAACTATACGGGTAAGCTATTGAATATTTTGGAACGAATTTCACTGGACGCTGTTGCTGCCTATGGCAGCAATAGCGTCCAGTCAAATTAGTTTCAAAATATTCAACAGCATGTTTATTAAATAGTAGAAACATGCAATTCTTACAACGTGTTGGACCTTTAAGAGTTAAACACGGGCCAAATAGAATCATTTATGACGTAATGATTATAACGTCATCCTACACGCCACTTAGCTGCTTATGACGTCATATGGCGTCAGATTGATAGATTAATACTTTGGAAAGGTGAGTTAGTTAGTTGATGAGGAGATAAATCGATGTGATTATTGTGGGAGGTCGGATATCGGTCGCGAAGGTGAAGAGCGTCAGTAGATATACAAATTCCGTCATTTACGGCGCACTAATTAGGTAAGTACCTGTTTGATGTGTTTATCTGAATAGCGTGTAAAGCGAGTGAACTAATACGTCACAATGCCGCATGCATACACGTATTTGTATATAGATTGTTAACCTATTCATCTTCCATTGAGCTGTCAACGTCACCAATCAATTCAGGCGTCCAAACAGCCAAGTACGCATACATCTATTGTCCACCGCGCGTCCCTTTATATGACGTCACAATCACTCACCGGACACAGTCTCGTGGCTACAATCATTTGACGGATACAATACACACTTACTTATCCAAATATCGGATACCGGTGCTATATCCCTTTATTAACATATAATTATTTTGGATAATATTTATTATTTTTGTAGGGATAGAGGAAGAGAGGACCTGTGTGATGGGGCTGGGGTTTGGGGGTGGTGGAGTTAGTGAGAGGAAATATGGTCTGTGGGATAGGCATGAGATGGTGGGAGTGAAGGTGAGAGAGAGAGAGAGAGAGAGAGAGAGAGAGAGCGCCTGAGAAAGGGTCGTACGGATGTAGCTATGTATAGAGTATGACCATACCCAGCATACATACATTTGTCTGTAAGTCTGGATCTCTAGTGCGAAGAGACGGTATTAATCAATGCAATCTTTCCGCATCGAATATACTGTTTATTATTAATTTCCGAAAAGGTCCATAGAAATCACAACGTTGACGCAGCCTTCATCGCGGAGATGGTTAATATTCAGCTATAGCAATAAATGTGCGTGTGTTTACTGATTATATTCAAACACATGAAGAATGCAGTCACACGAGGATTAGTGGATCAGCAGTATGAACGCCGCTCATTATTGGTTAATTTAATCACATGACATACACAAACTGATATGCTATTCAATACCATTTTCTTAGTCAATAAGACTGACACAAGACTTACGCCGAACATGCGTGCGTGCATGTGTGAATGCCTGCGTACGTGTTTACGTACGCATGTGCGTGCGTGCTTCTGTGCGTGCGTGAGTGCGTGCGAGAGTGCGTGCGTGCGTGTTTGTGAAATCATTTTCTGTATATTCAGGAGAATATGGGTGAGATTGTAAAGAATATATTACCTCGAACCGTGACGGCAGTGCTGGATCCATATGGGTGGGGTGGTGGAGGTGGTGCTGGAGGGGTGCAGGGTTGCGCAACCCTGCTACAAACACATGGGTCGTCGTAGTCTTTGTTGTCTTTGTAACCGCCGCCGTCTCCGCCACCATCACGACCAACAGCCCCATCGCCACCACCGCCGCCGCCGCCGCCGCCGCACCCCCCCCCCCCGCCGCCGCCCCCGCCGCCGCCGCCGCCACCGCCACCACCACCACCACCACCACTACCACCACCACGGTCGCAACCACCGTCGCTGCCGCCACGAAGACGACGATGACGACGACGACGACGACGATGGTGGCGGCGACGACGTCCACGACCAAGAACATGAGCATAATGACCGCAGCAACGTCCACAACGACGATGGTGACCACGACCACAACACTGACTGCGAGGTCCACCAACAGCAACAGCGACTGCAGAGGTTCCACGACCGCAGCCATGACAATATATAACAGACAATGGTGGCACAGTGTTGCCTATTTGGCTACACCAAGCTTATATATGATGCTTATATAATATTCATGGGTGCAATTGGTAGAGATAACATTTGAGAGGGTTGTTTGGTGTGATACACACCAACGAACCCTCTCAAATGTCAGCTCTACCTATTTCACTCATGAATATTACATACGCTTCATAGATAAGCCACTACCTCCACCACACACCCATACGGATCAGCATAAATGGCAAGGACCATACTTTGAGAAATGTAACGCAACGCAGCTCATATATAGTCAGCATAAATAATTCTGTTCTGAAGTTCGAAGTCTGGAGGATTACTTCCTCACGTTCACTTTAAGACAGATCTGTCATGGGGACACTAAATTAAATATAGAAATTAGGAATGCATTAGAAAGGCATCAAATCATCAGAAATTATTTGCCAGTATATTGTCGATACTCTCTCCCTCCCTCCCTCCCTCTCTCTCTCTCTCTCCCTCCCTCCCTCTCTCTCTCCCCCTCTCTCTCTCTCACTCTCTCTCTCTCTCTCCCTCCCTCTCTCTCCCCCTCCCTCCCTCCCTCCCTCCCTCCCTCCCTCCCTCTCTCTCTCCCTCTCTCTCTCTCTCTCCCTCTCTCTCTCTCTCTCTCCCTCCCTCCATCCCTCTCCCTCTCCCTCTCTCCCTCCCTCCCTCCCTCCCTCCCTCCCTCCCTCCCTCTCTCTCTATTTCTCTCTCTCTCTCTCTCTCTCTCTCTCTCTCTCTCTCTCTCTCTCTCTCTCTCTCTCTCTCTCTCTCTCTCTCTCTCTCTCTCTCTATATATATATATATATATATATATATATATATATATATATATATATATATATATATATATATATATGATTATTTTTTATTAATATAAATGATTTTGTGCATCCGCCACTTGTTACTATATTCCATAAACCATACTTGTATTATGTGGGAGACATGGGCATAACATATGTCGTATTGTGCTTCCACATGACTAAATGGAATTCTGTTTAACCATGTTACGCAGGAGCTCAAGCAATGTTTCTAGTAATAAATAGATCGAATAATCAATCACATATAATCAAATGGCATCAAATACAATCAGAAAAAAAATCCAGAATTAGAATAGTTGTTTATGGATTTAATACAGCGGTAAGAATATCAAGTTTTCTGAAATAGACAATAATATCACGAACATAATTAACGCTAATTAGCGTGCCGCGAAGCCAGCGGAAACTGAGTAATGGGCGATTCAGCTGGGCAAATCCGTTCTCTTGTTGTACAATTAGGTCAAGCGCTCAGTATGTTCTAGCAAACCCCGTGCGATTGAAATAGTGTACGAACACAGAACCATGGATAGATGAAGATTACGAATTATATATGTGCAGTGTCAGCCAACGTGATTTCATCGCTCCCTTGAGGCCGATTGAAGCAGTCATTGTGCACCAGTTCAGTACTTGGATTATGCGAGAGGCTTTCCAAAGTACATCCCTTCCTAACCGTCTTGCTGGCGAGGCAGGAGAATTCTTCCGCTTGAGACACGGAGGGCAATATACGACACCAAACAGGCATTAATTCCAAATAAATGGATTATTTGAAACATTGAGATAGACATACCATTTAATCTATGTCACGGTATTCCCAAAGGCAAAATAAAAGACAATGACCTTTAAGTAATAAAACTACCTGATGTACTTTTTTATTTCGTGACAAAGGACCAGTTTCCCTGTTATTTCACACATTCGCAACATCCTCGGCAGTCGCAGTGACAGAAACCTTTGACACGGGTGACTAGCGAATGTACAGTCATTCTCCTTGTATCACCAATGCCGCATACCCAATACTTGGCACCATCGGCACACCATATAAACAGACAACGAGAGGCACATCATATAGACAGACAACGAGAGGCACACCATAGAGACAGACAACGAGAGGCCCACCATATAGACAGACAACGAGAGGCACACCATATAGACAGACAACGAGAGGCACACCATATAGACAGACAACGAGAGGCACACCATAGAGACAGACAACGAGAGGCACATCATATAGACAGACAACGAGAGGCACACCGTATAGACAGACATCGAGAGGCACACCATATAAACAGACAACGAGAGGCACACCATATAGACAGACAACGAGAGGCATACCATATAAACAGACAACGAGAGGCACACCATATATACAGACAACCAGAGGCACACCATATAGACAGACAACGAGAAGCACACCATATAGACAGACAACGAGAGGCACACGACATAGACAGACAACAAGAGACACACCATATAGACAGACAATGAGAGGCACACAATATAGAGAGACAACGAGAGGCACACCATATAGACAGATAACGAGAGGCACACCATATAGACAGGCAACGAGAGGCACACCATATAGACAGACAACGAGAGGCACACCATATAGACAGACAACGAGAGGCACACCATATAGACAGACAACGAGAGGCACACCATAGAGACAGACAACGAGAGGCACATCATATAGACAGACAACGAGAGGCACACCGTATAGACAGACATCGAGAGGCACACCATATAAACAGACAACGAGAGGCACACCATATAGACAGACAACGAGAGGCATACCATATAGACAGACAACGAGAGGCACACCATATATACAGACAACGAGAGGCACACCATATAGACAGACAACGAGAAGCACACCATATAGACAGACAACGAGAGGCACACGACATAGACAGACAACAAGAGACACACCATATAGACAGACAATGAGAGGCACACAATATAGAGAGACAACGAGAGGCACACCATATAGACAGATAACGAGAGGCACACCATAGAGACAGACAACGAGAGGCACACCATATAGACAGACAACGAGAGGCACACCATATAGACAGACAGCGAGAGGCACACCATATAGACAGACAACGAGAGGCACACCATATAGACAGACAACGAAAGGCACACCATATAGACAGACAACGAGAGGCACACCATATAGACAGATAACGAGAGGCACACCATAGAGACAGACAACGAGAGGCACACCATATAGACAGGCAACGAGAGGCACACCATATAGACAGACAACGAGAGGCACACCATATAGACAGACAACGAGAGGCACACCATATAGACAGACAACGAGAGGCACACCATATATACAGACAACCAGAGGCACACCATATAGACAGACAACGAGAAGCACACCATATAGACAGACAACGAGAGGCACACGACATAGACAGACAACAAGAGACACACCATATAGACAGACAATGAGAGGCACACAATATAGAGAGACAACGAGAGGCACACCATATAGACAGATAACGAGAGGCACACCATATAGACAGGCAACGAGAGGCACACCATATAGACAGACAACGAGAGGCACACCATATAGACAGACAACGAGAGGCACACCATATAGACAGACAACGAGAGGCACACCATAGAGACAGACAACGAGAGGCACATCATATAGACAGACAACGAGAGGCACACCGTATAGACAGACATCGAGAGGCACACCATATAAACAGACAACGAGAGGCACACCATATAGACAGACAACGAGAGGCATACCATATAGACAGACAACGAGAGGCACACCATATATACAGACAACGAGAGGCACACCATATAGACAGACAACGAGAAGCACACCATATAGACAGACAACGAGAGGCACACGACATAGACAGACAACAAGAGACACACCATATAGACAGACAATGAGAGGCACACAATATAGAGAGACAACGAGAGGCACACCATATAGACAGATAACGAGAGGCACACCATAGAGACAGACAACGAGAGGCACACCATATAGACAGACAACGAGAGGCACACCATATAGACAGACAGCGAGAGGCACACCATATAGACAGACAACGAGAGGCACACCATATAGACAGACAACGAGAGGCACACCATATAGACAGACAACGAGAGGCACACCATATAGACAGATAACGAGAGGCACACCATAGAGACAGACAACGAGAGGCACACCATATAGACAGGCAACGAGAGGCACACCATATAGACAGACAACGAGAGGCACACCATATAGACAGACAACGAGAGGCACACCATATAGACAGACAACGAGAGGCACACCATATAGACAGACAACGAGAGGCACACCATATAGACAGACAACGAGAGGCACACCATATAGACAGACAACGAGAGGCACACCATATAGACAGATAACGAGAGGCACACCATATAGACAGGCAACGAGAGGCACACCATATAGACAGACAACGAGAGGCCCACCATATAGACAGACAACGAGATATTCCAGAAGCTATCTCTGTGAAAGTATTTGATAGAATATAATCTTATTGAGCGAGAACGCCAAAAATACATTAGCATTAGACACGACATTCTATTTGAAATACCTGAATAATGCCAAAATAAAAACTCCTAATTTTCTGTATATTTACTAAATTATATATAAATATATGCATATTTACGTACATATATCCATATTAAGAACATTCGGAGAATTTATTCAAGAACTTCCGATAGACATGCTATTTATTTTATTGTAAGGTATTCCCAAGTAGAATGAAGACAATGTCCTTTAGGTAATAACACTCTATGAAGCCCTTTTTTATTTCGTGACAAGGGACCAGTTTCACGGTTAATCTAATATTGCCAAATACTGATATGGTTAGTTTTTCTACAGTATTGCAAATGCCAACTGCTGTCAGCCATTGCTGGGTGATCTCAATATATATGGATATGGGGTGAGGCTATGGATCGTTGGGGCTATGTTTTAAAAATTACATTTTCACTGTTGTCGTTGTTCTATCTATTAACCCCTTTCTTTTAAATGTGCATGCACGTATTCCACCCGTGCACGTACCTGCAAGTATTCCACTCGTGCACGTACCTGCAAGTATTCCACTCGTGCACGTACCTGCAAGTATTCCACTCGTGCACGTACCTGCAAGTATTCCACTCGTGCACGTACCTGCAAGTATTCCACCCGTGCACGTACCTGCAAGTATTCCACCCGTGCACGTACCTGCAAGTATTCCACCCGTGCACGTACCTGCAAGTATTCCACCCATGCACGTACCTGCAAGTATTCCACCCGTGCACGTACCTGCAAGTATTCCACTCGTGCACGTACCTGCAAGTATTCCACCCGTGCACGTACCTGCAAGTATTCCACTCGTGCACGTACCTGCAAGTATTCCACTCGTGCACGTACCTGCACGTATTCCACTCGGGAACGTACATGCAAGTATTCCACTCGTGCACGTACATGCAAGTATTCCACTCGTGCACGTACATGCAAGTATTCCACCCGTGCACGTACCTGCAAGTATTCCACTCGTGCACGTACCTGCACGTATTCCACTCGTGCATGTACCTGCAAGTATTCCACTCGTGCACGTACCTGCAAGTATTCCACTCGTGCACGTACCTGCACGTATTCCACTCGTGCACGTACCTGCAAGTATTCCACCCGTGCACGTACCTGCAAGTATTCCACTCGTGCACGTACCTGCAAGTATTCCACCCGTGCACGTACCTGCAAGTATTCCACTCGTGCACGTACCTGCAAGTATTCCACCCGTGCACGTACCTGCAAGTATTCCACTCGTGCACGTACCTGCAAGTATTCCACTCGTGCACGTACCTGCACGTATTCCACTCGTGCACGTACCTGCAAGTATTCCACCCGTGCACGTACCTGCAAGTATTCCACTCGTGCACGTACCTGCAAGTATTCCACCCGTGCACGTACCTGCAAGTATTCCACTCGTGCACGTACCTGCAAGTATTCCACCCGTGCACGTACCTGCAAGTATTCCACTCGTGCACGTACCTGCAAGTATTCCACTCGTGCACGTACCTGCACGTATTCCACTCGGGAACGTACATGCAAGTATTCCACTCGTGCACGTACATGCAAGTATTCCACTAGTCCACGTACCAGCAAGGATTCTACTCGTCCACGTACCAGCAAGCATTCCACTCGTCCACGTACCTGCAAGGATTCCACTCGTCCACGTATCAGCAAGTATTCCACTCGTGCACGTATCAGCAAGTATTCCACTCGTGCACGTACCTGCACGTATTCCACTCGTGCTTTGTATGTTAATGTCCTTAATGCCTCTTCAGACGCCAGTAATTGGAATTAAATATTGTCGCGTGTTTGGGTGATATGTAGCCTGCCCATGGACAACCATATTGATTATTTGGTGTTCAACGCCCATCGCTGTGGCTAAACCCACCAACCCCATTCCACCCACCCCAGTTCCTCATGGAACTGCACCAAGAGGAGAAACAATGCCTGATATGGATAAGTCTGCCAGTATGAACGTCTCTACCAGCAGATGATAACAGCTGATGTACGGGTAAGTTTTACATAAGGCGACAGACAGCATGGATTGTGTGCCGCCAGGCCCGCTGTACTGAAACAGCTAGTCGTAAATGGGTTCATAAAACATCCTATGCATAAGGAGATCTTGCTGTATAAGGAAACAAATACCACGCCCGTGAGTTACCGATCCGAAGACTAGCAAAACAACAGATATGACCTGTAAGGACTGGCCCTACATTCCGCCCCCAGGGGTGGGAACAAATCACTATTTGTAAGTGACATACTCAATTTTCTTGTATACCACCAAACTGTTATGGAAGCGATAACAATCATGAGTAACATTTGTATGATATTTAATCTTGTAACCGACACACCTGATGGACAGATGTTCCGGCCTTTATTTTCAAAATGGCTGTGGATACACAGTAATATGTGTAACATGCATAATAAATTTCAATGAATTCTGACAAACGATTTCAGAGGAGATAGACGAACAGACAGATGGACGAATGACCGAACATGCGGGAAGAGTGGCGAAGGCGATTTCAATATCACCGCCCTCTTTCTTTCAAAATGCTTGTGGATGATTAGTTCAATTAAGCAATTACTTAAGATCATTAACGCGTAGCTACTGTTAAAGGGAGACAATCCAGTGGAATTTGTATCAGCTCAACAATGGTGGGCGGATCATTCCGCGACAATATAAAGGAACAAGGATTTTAAACACAGATAGAATGCCCTCGAGATGGATGCTGACACGCGCACGCACGCACGCACGCACGCACGCACGCACGCACGCACGCACGCACGCACGCACGCACGGACGGACGCACGCACGCACGCACACACACACACACACACACATTTGCGCTCTGTCTTAGCAATGCACTTAGTGACCCCCTTGATCTAGATAGTTGATCCATTGACATCATTTCGGTGATACCCAGAAACTAATTATAAAACGCACATAAAAATACCTTACTTGAGGTAATACCAGATATAGACTATGCGAAGTAGTATTTTCAACTCTAACCAAGGGAAGAGTAATGGCTCACTTTTATGAAAGTGCTGTGGTAAGAGACGAGATGCAGATCTTATACAAGACATCACAGATAATTCGTAGAGAGATCTCAAATATGAAGGACTGGCAGTTTACTGGAACATTCGGTGACTTCAGTACGCCGATGAAACTACAGCAGTTGATGAAATGGGTGATCAGTGGTCCACAAACTAACCTAAACGTATCGCGAGAGTTGCAAATTAACACCGCTTCAAGAAATCTTGCACATCATTTCTTCTTAATAGATCAAGGAGCCAACTCACGTATGAGACACAGACAGAGAGCAAATTTCAAAAGGCGATGCGAACACCATTGACCGTTTGTCTAGCGCTAACATCGTATCATGTTAATAGGGCTATGTCAGAGGTAGAAACACTCAATAATTTACAAGTTGCAGTGACATCTGATGAAATTGAGCGGCAACAGCAAGAATGGCAATGGCCATCGTGGAGGACATAACCATTTAATGACTAAATTTGTTCAAAAAATTAAAATATTTACTTATTGAATGTCAATTTACAGGCTAAGAGAAGACTACTTTTGAAAATTTACTACTGGAATGATTGGCTCGGTTATCAGTTTTCAAAAATAGTCTTCTCTTGGCCTGCAAATGGACATTCCTCAGAGACCACTACAGTGGCCAGTGTTGGCCGGCTTCGTCATGAAAGGGCTAAAGATAATTCACAAGGTGTACACTCGTCACCATTCGTAAAGCGCGGTATTAGGCCACTATATGTAATTGATAATATTGACTTGGGCAGTGATTCGGGTTCATTTCATGGTACTGACCTGTTAATTGCACAGAAAGAACAAGATAGTGTTCCACTGCTTAGTAGTGATCTGCAGCTGCACTTGACTGTTCAGGACAAATCCCTGAAGGCATCATTATGCATGAATTATTATGACTGTGATAAACCAGCTAATCCTACTGCATCTCACATAGCCTACAAACTTGATACCATGAAAGGGATATTTACTAATTATGTATAGTACAATATCATCTGGTTACTTATTACTAGTTTTGTAGTAGCATGGGATACGTGGTGGTGTTGTAATAGATGTCGATTCAGTATGGGAATTAGACTTGGGTCCATGAGGAACCAGACGCAGTAGAATTCGAGCAGAACGGAAAATCGTTGGGAGAGGGTAAGCGTGACAGACCAGCGTCAGTAGAACCCTGTGTCAGAGAAGAATCTTCAAAAGCAGCAATGCATAGGACAAATGACCGTCAAGATACGTCAAAAGATGGTTATGCTGATAAAAGCAGTACGATACATGCTCCCTCTTCAGAAACAACAAGGCAAATGCCCCTATGTGGCCACATTCAATTCATTGATAAGTGAACAAACACCAATATGGAATTTTGGCATTGTA
Organism: Chaetoderma sp. LZ-2023a; assembly: GCA_034401795.1. Lineage (NCBI taxonomy): Eukaryota > Metazoa > Mollusca > Caudofoveata > Chaetodermatida > Chaetodermatidae > Chaetoderma > Chaetoderma sp. LZ-2023a. Next base: position 21,332,801 of record CM067372.1, read on the forward strand.
GCTCCACTGTATAAACGAAGTACCACGGAATGACCAGTACTCCTTACAACTCTAAAGCAAGCACTAGAAATAAACAGTATTTCCCAACAGAATGGTACCGACCAATCATGACCTTAGATGGTGATTCGTATTACCGTGCTGTAAAGCTCACAGATTACAAAGATAACTGGTGCGTTCGACTAGGGGCTAGGGGCCATACATATCACTATGGCGGCACTAAAGTGCCTTGGGATGTCCATCGAGGGAAGTGGAACTGACTTGGCATCGGAGGAGTCTGGTGTGCATGGATCAGCAACTGTATGACAGATATTGGATGGTCGTCACATATACAGATCCACTGAAGCGCACAGAATGAGACACTTGTTGCAGTCTTCACTTCTGTCATAGAGATATGTTTCTCGGTGAAAGAATGAATACAACTCATAGAGTAAGTTAGTCCAGCAGTTGATGCATTTGCATCATATGCAGATGGACAGGCAGGCGATAAAGCTGACTTATTTAAATCAAACGTGACTGAAGTGTGGTATGCACTGTCCAACTGTATTCTATTTGAACGAGTAAATGGGTGGAAAGAACATGGTAAAGGCATTCATTCGTTTCTCACAAACTACATGTACCTGGTAGAGGTGTTACATATGTTTACTGCTGCAACAAGGACATTAAACTGGAAGCTTCATTTAGTTAAAATGGATGAACTGTTGACTTATATTCATGCTCATGATCAGTTCAACTATGGGCGATGGGGTCCATTATATGTAGCAAGCATGTTGGAGCTGTAGACTACAGACCCTGAGACGTGGGCGTTCTTCGATGATGTCAACCTTACTATTACAAAACACAGCATTCCGTTAACTTCTATTTACCCAGACCATGGTATTGAACAAGAACATAAGAAAATGGGGGATAAAGGTCAGTTTCATTGGCAGAACAGGGAACGGGCATGCTCTGGAGAAGTACTTTATCATAGCTCCTTCACTTAGCAGATTTGCTCAAGTGTTCAAGCATTATGCTAGAATTGAGACACGACAATCTAGCCCACTACATCATGAGATTGTCGGAGCAAAAAGTAGTACGATGATTACAAATGCAGTCAAGATTACCAAGGTCATCACCAGAGAGAGTAACCCAGTTCTGAAGAGTAATATGTATAATCTTGTGAGATTTGCCGTTATACCTACGAACGTGTGTGTGCATTAATATTGAAGACCGTGATAATTTAGGACGAAATGCATTAGACAATTTGTTCCATTAGAATAACAGAAATAACAGTCAAATTTTGGGACGCCCAAAAGAAGAAAAGCTTATTGTATTTCAAAGAGGCTGTAGCTACGGTGCAAACCAAAATCAATGGTCAATTGCTAGCAATCAAACGGGAGAGAAAGCCTTTGTCTAGATTACTCGTTGTAGTGAAGGGTAGGTCAAACTTTGTTGTCGAGGATGTTATCGGCGACTTTGAATTTAATTTACCTCCTCCTTCCAACTTCCATCCAGATGGATAATGATAATGATAATGCTCTCTGGCAAAACGCATGTGGTATCATCAGTTTTGAATATTCCTTTGCCAGACAACATAGCCAAATCTGAACCTGACAGTGGCATTCCTTCAGTGCTGATCATTGCCGCAATGTGCATAGTTGACATGGTAATTAAAAACCCGAATATGTCAAATGCTATGCATTTTGCACAACGATTTGTTGATATTGTGGTTGGAATTGATACATCTTATGATATGATTAGGGTTGTTTTTTATCTGTATGTCACCGGCTCCCTCAATGAAACAACCCGTGACAAGAGAACTCCTAAGACAACACCAATCCATTATCATATCAATGACAATACTGAAATCAAGAACATTAAGACATTTCATTCATATATCAGTACTAAGGCAGAACTCACTATGTATCTATCAGAAAACCTCATTAGTCTTCTTCTTCTTTTCGATCGCTGGCATCACACTTGGAGAGCCGTTCTCAAGATGAAATATGTGGTTTTCTGCAGTTCTTCCACAGACACATACAGCTTTTCAAGAAAAGAGAAGGCCTTTGTCTAGATTACTCGTTGTAGCGAAGGGTAGGTCAAACTTTGTTGTCGAGGATGTTATCGGCGACTTTGAATTTAATTTAGCTCCTCCTTCCAACTTCCATCCAGATGGATAATGATAATGATAATGCTCTCTGGCAAAACGCATGTGGTATCATCAGTTTTGAATATTCCTTTGCCAGACAACATAGCCAAATCTGAACCTGACAGTGGCATTCCTTCAGTGCTGATCATTGCCGCAATGTGCATAGTTGACATGGTAATTAAAAACCCGAATATGTCAAATGCTATGCATTTTGCACAACGATTTGTTGATATTGTGGTTGGAATTGATACATCTTATGATATGATTGGGGTTGTTTTTTATCTGTATGTCACCGGCTCCCTCAATGAAACAACCCGTGACAAGAGAACTCCTAAGACAACACCAATCCATTATCATATCAATGACAATACTGAAATCAAGAACATTAAGATATTTCATTCACATATCAGTACTAAGGCAGAACTCACTATGTATCTATCAGAAAAACTCATTAGTCTTCTTCTTCTTTTCGATCGCTGGCATCACACTTGGAGAGCCGTTCTCAAGATGAAATATGTGGTTTTCTGCAGTTCTTCCACAGGCACATACAGCTTTTCAAGAAAAGAGCTTGACAAAGGCCAGATCTCTTCTCTCAGCAGCTGATACGTACTGCAACATTGAAGTATGTGCTTTGTGGTCTGTTCTGCTTCTCCACAAGGAAAAGCGGGCGATGTCGTAAGGTGGAACCGCCTGTACATGTCTTGGTTTAGTCTGTTATGTCCAGTTCTGAGACGAAAAATGGTCACTTGCTCTGGCTTCGAGAGATGATGGTAGGCGTTTTCTGATTGAGGTGTTCTATAGAGTGACTTGATGATAGTCTTCATCTCTGTATGTGTAACCATGTTTTCTGTCTGATTATCTTCTGCACCCATCTTTGCCATCTTGTCTGCTTCCTCATTTCCTTGGACTCCACAGTTTGAGGGGATCCACTGCAATGCTATCCGAAAGCATTTGATGATTTGTTGTGCTTCTTCAAGTTGTGGTAGCTTGCCTTTGGTGATAGCCTCAAGGACGGAGCGGGTATCAGATAAAAAGACAATCTGTGCAATAGGGTCTGCTGTTCTGCTGATGGTATTAGCTGCATGAACCAGTGCTTCGACATCAGCTCTGTAGTTTGTGCAGTATTTGCCTGTCGGTATTGCAGCTGACTCATTGTTGTCCGTTTGAATACTGTATGTGCAGTCCGGCACCTCCGCTCCTAATTGCATCTTTGGCTGATCCATCTGTGTAGATCCTTATCCATGTCTCCTGAGGGTACATTTCTTCCAGCATGGCTAGGGTCAGGGCCTTCTTGCTCACATCACTGTGTTCATCTTTGGTTGTGAGATGAGGTACTGTGGTGCGAATAGCTATGCTATCTAGTTTGTTTTCCCAGGGTGGAGGATCAAGGGTGTGGCTTGGGTCTTCTATTTGTGCTGGCAACATTTCTTGGTGTTTCCTTTGAAGTGCTTTTGTCTCTTTCACAAAACTTGATCTTTAAAGCCTTCCTGATGACAGCTGTGCTTGCCTGATCTTCATCGGGTGGTTGTTGAACGATTTGAACTTTGCAGCTTGTGTCAGTGCTTTGCATTCCATACCTTTGCTAAGTGGGGGAATGCCTGCTGTCTGCTCCATTTTTTCTATTGGTGTTGATCTCATTCCACCAGTGATGATGCGCAGTGCCGGGTTTTGTACTCCGTCGAGGTTCTGTTGATGAGATTTAGCTGCTGTCATCCATGAGCTGGATCTATACTCAAGGTGTGGTCGTACGGCACCTAGGTAGATGGTCTTGAGGATCGTTTCATTGGCACCGCACTTTGTTCCTACCAGCTTCCTCATGATGTTTAGCTTTCTTCTGGCCTTTCCCTCTGCCTTCTGGATGTACTCTTTCCATGTTAATCTTCTGTCATAGGTGACTCCCAGGTATGTCTGCTGGTCCTCGTACTCGCGTGGAGTACCGCCCAGTGTCAGATTGCCAACCTTGGTTTTGGTGGACAGTGAGAATAGCGTGGCTGATGATTTTTCTTTGTTGATGGTAATACACCAGCGATTAGCCCAAGCTGTAATTCTGTCCAAGGCGAGCTGCATTCTGTACGTGGCAGTCGTTGTGTACTCCTCGGTGCACAAGAGTACGAGGTCATCTGCATAGAGGGCTGCTTGGATCCCATTGGGCAGCTCTGCTACGATGTCATTAATGAAGAGTATGAACAGAGTTGGTGATAATACTCCGCCTTGTGGTACCCCTTGTCTCAGCAATACATTCTGTCCAGATTGTCCATCCACCAGCACCCTAGCTCTGCGATTGTGTAGGTATGACTTGGTCCATCGGAACATGTTGCCACTGATGCCTGTGTGCCGGAGCTTCATGAGGAGGCCATTCTTCCACACCTTGTCAAATGGCTTCTGCAGATCGATAAAGGCAGCTAGCATCAGATTCTTGGCTTGAAAAGTGTCCTCTATGACCTGTACAAGATGTGTTGTTTGATCTTCTGTGCTCCTGTATCGTCTGAAGCCGGCCTGCTCTGAAACCATAATGTTCTCCGACTCCAGGTACCACTGCAACCGCTGGTTGATGATGCGCTCCATGGTCTTGCATATGCAGCTTGTAAGACTGATAGGACGGTAGCTCAGCACTTTCGTCTTGTTCTTCCCTTTTTCAGAATAGGAGTCATTCTGGCTTCCTTCCAGCACTGAGGAACCTCTCTATTGGTCCAACTGAGATTAAAGATGTCTATCAACTTGCGGAGAGATGCATTACCAAGGTGTTGGATCATTTCATTCGTAATGCCATCTGGCCCGGGAGATTTCTTCTTCTTCAATTGGCGGATGGCCTTCTTCAGTTCTGCTAAACTAATGTCAACTTTCATTGCATCGTAAGTGTTGGTGTCTGTTCTTTCCTTTTGCTCTTTTCTAACCTCTTTTTGACGCATTCGTGGTATAGAAATGTTGCTTTCTTTTGCAGATGCCTTTGCGAAGGCCTCTGCAGCCATCTTTCCCGACAGTGTTTGCCCATCTTCTTCAAGAGTAATCTTCTCTCCCCCGACACCCTCATCATTCAGTGCTTTAGTCAGTCTCCATAGTTTTGTGGTGTCTCTCTCCAAATTAAACCCTGCCGTCTTTTCCCTCTAGCTTCTTCTTTTGGCCTCCGGCTTGGTCTTTAGATACCTGGCTTTAGTTTGTTGTAGCGTGAAGTGGTTTTCATGACAGGGATTACCCTCTGCATCTTCTCTGGCCTTGTCTAGTTTATCATGTGCTGCTCGCAGTTCTGTTGTCCAGTAGGGGTGGTAGTTTTTCCTGAACCCTCGAGGACTCGCATCGTTGGCAGCCTTGATGATACTTGAATTAAATTCCTTGACCACATTGTTGATGTTTCTCCCTTCTACTGCTATATTTTTGGTAAGCTCATTGGAACGATTGCCAAACAGACTCCAATTTGCCTTTTTGCAGTTCCACCTTGGATGTTGAGGTGAACTTGTCGAAAATCTTCCAGAAAGAGAGAGGAGGACTGCGCGGTGGTCGCTTCCTCCTAACTGCGATCCGACCACTCTACTGAGGTTTCAGTGAATGTCTTCTGTACAAAATGCCAAGTCCGGCGTTGTGGCCGAGTGCCACCGGCGCGAGTAGAAGGTAGGCTTATCTGCTGGATCGTTGACAAGTAAAAGGTGCTTTTCATCTTGCCATGCTTCAATGTCTTCTCCTCGTTTATCAAGTGTTCTGTGTCCCCAGCTCTGGGACTGGCTATTAAAGTCTCCCGCAATGAGGAAGTGGCAGTCCGGGACCTGGATTGTGTCAAGTGAGAGATTCTTGTCATTAGGGCAGTAATAATTGACAATGTCAATCAGAGCGTTGCTGGTTGTTACCTTGATCTTGATATATTCTGCCTCTTCCATAAAGGTTTCGATCTGGTTGGCGTTCACGCTGTTTCGGACCAAGGTGATCACCCTGCCTTTCTTTCTTCCTCTTCGATCACACCGGAAAATCTGGTAACCTCTGATCTTAAATGGTTTTCCTGCTTGCAGGTGTGTCTCTTGGATGCAGCAGATATCAATGTTGTTTTCGTACAGGAACTGTTAGAGCTCTGATTTCTTGTTGGTAACACCTTCTGCGTTACAGTGCATGATGTTGATACGGGGGTTCTCTTTGGGTTTGGTTTTCTCTTTCGGTTGGCCAGTAGCTCTCCATCCTCGTCCCCTGGCTCCACAAGACGAGTTGATGCGACCTCCAGTAGCTGAGGGTGGGCTCCTTCAGTTGATTCGATCTCTAAGTGTTATTTCATTGGCGTTGTGCATAATGCTCTGGTTAGCCCCTCCAAATGTCTGGATTGACACCCAGTGGGTTACACCCCTGCGCCACGTTGAGGCCGAGCATATAGTCTTAAACAATTAGTTATTACCAATATAAGCCACAAAAAGTTATAACCAGGCATCACACAACAATTGTCGCCAATTGTCCATAAGCTGTCATCGTCAATATGCCAGAGAAGATCGCTGGTCGACACCGTCTTGAAGAGGGAGATCAACATGTTCTTCTAAATGCTTTTGATCTAATGTGCAAAAATCCACAATCCATTCTTGATGTGTTCTCAGTAGATACAGACGTATTCGTTCTCCTAACAGGCCATTACTCTATGCTTCCAAATTCGGAAGAATAGTGAGAGAATCTTAATTCAAGATAATTACACGAGGCTGGGTGACTAGAGAGCTGAAGCATTCATTGGTTGGTATGTTTTCAGGGGAACAGACAACACTGGATAATTTGTAGGTAAAGGTGTGTTACACCATATAAAAGTATTTTTACAAGCTGATGATGAGATTCCAAAAGTATTTGAACTTAGTATTGAAGTACCAGATTTGATCCTCGTTCTAATGGAGCGGTAGCGCTATTTGCTTTACAGAACCGGTGACATCAGTGACTGTAGTGTTAGAGAGCTAATGTGGACATTTTTTGCACAGAAAGGCAAAGAAGGCCAACAATTGCGTCCAACTTTGGGAACATTGATTCCACATACTTTCAAAAGCTCTAGTTTGGAAGTCATCACAAAAGTCTTGTCCAGAATTTCCATCCCCGACACGCTACTACTGGGAGTCGGTAGATGACAGCCTCAGTCTGCTGTGTTAATGCCCCAGCTCCAGAGGCTTTGCTAGAGTTTAGGATATGTAACTGTAAGACTGGTTGTAAGGGCATGGCATGCGGGTACCTTAAGCACTAACCAGCTACCATGTACAGGCATGTGTGGATGTGGAGATGTATGCCAGAACTTGCTTCACGAGATGCCGTTTGAAACCGATGATGCCGGTTAATATCGATTTAAACATTTGCTGTGGAATCGTATATCGTTATCATCACATGTAGTCGCACCTGTATGTAGTGGAAACGACATGGTTCAACAACAACTTCTCACCGAGACAGCGCGTCCTATGCCACAACTCATTTCCTATGGTAAACACGTTTGCAAGACAGATGTTGATTCTTTAATATTGGTGGTCTCGTGACAGCCAGTCTTAAAGAAATGCCATATTTTGTCCCGAAGAGCAGGTGTCCGTTATAGGCAGGTTTGACTTAATAGGTAAATTCATGTGATCAATCTATGTTTTACTATATAGTGGAGAATTTTTCACTCTATAGCGTGATTTCAATTTCGGCTTGGAAGTTTGACAAAAATGTACATAGATGGGAATGGATGGCGTTTGCTTCAAATGCCTAGTGTTGTGTAATTGAACGTATTATATACAAACCTGTCTATAGCAGACATCGATGTTAAGGTGGCCACTGTATAGACCGGGAGTCACTCTATCACTCATTTACTATGAATCATAGCTTTGGGGACAAATGATGCTAGTCCTTTAAGATGTTTGATCTCAAGTTCTTTTTATATCCATCAACTTTTTGTCCCACATGCACGTGTACGCTAGAGACAGGTTTACTGGTGTTAAAGCTTGTCTTCGAACATATACAGCTTGTTTTCAAACATATGCTAATATTAGTAAGAAAAATGACAAAGTCATAGCTTGTTTTGATCATGTGTAGTGTGTTAAACTATTATTGTAAAGAATACGATAGTAATATGTGCTGCTCTTGGTGAACTACGGGGCATTTTAGACTCGAAAACCAAAACGGTGATTGGGGTAGTGAAAGTCCTCTCTACAAACGTGGCAACAATTATATATTATTCAGTATAATGTAAATGAACGTAAACCAGCGAGAAAACAGAGTTGGCAAAATTTATAAAGTAGATGACAATTGCCTCCTGAGTAAATGGCAGAAAGTGTAAATGATCTACGGCAGTCGCTTGATTCCTTTCATATATATGTAGACCAATGGAAACTAAAAATTAACATTGAAAAGACTAAAGTTATTGTCTTCGAAAGTACCAAGCGGTCCGATGATAAACTAAGATTCAATTTAAATGGACAACTGATGGAAATTGTAGACAGCTACACATATTTAGGCGTAATCTACTCCCCCAATTGCCGCCTCATGACTGCCCAAAACATGTGGCTGAACAAGCCAGATTGGCACCAAATCGCCGCGCACTTAAATTCGACCTGCCGGTTGACTGCAATTTGAAGCTATTTCAGAAGACAATCGAACCAACTTTATCATACTGTAGCGAAATTATCGGTATAGAGAAGCGTGATATTTTAGAGAAACGTAAGCTAGGTTTCTTAAGATACGTGTTGAAAGTAAAATGAAGTACGCCTAAACATATGTTTTACGGAGAGGTGGGCGAAATGCCACTGGAACTACACATCAAAAAGCGCGTGGTAAACTTCTGGTTAAAGCTAATCTCGGGAAATCGCGCAAATATAGAAACATACAGGTTAATTGGTTACATCGGATTAAGCACACATTAGAAGAGAATGGAATGGGTTATATCTGGAAAAATAGTTGATATACTGCGTGAACGAAGTAAAATGTTAGATAAAAAAATCTTGAAGACAAATTTAAGCGGAACTGGGAGGGACAGATCGGGAATCTTGCAAGAGAAAACATAAATCATTGAAGAAAAACCTTCGATTAGAACCATATCTATTCACAGTCGGGGGTAGATACAGAATCTTAGTCACTAAATTCAGAACGAATAATCATCACTTACCTATTGAGAAAGGCCGTTGGGAGGGAATCCCAAGAGAGCAATGTATCTGCCAACCATGTGAAAAAATTACATAGCGACGAATTCCATTTCATGTTAGCAACAACAACAACAACAACAACAACAACAACAACAACAACAACAACATCAACAACAGCAGCAGCAGCAGCAGCAGCAACAACAACAACAACGATGATAACAGCAACAACAACTAGAATGCACAGTCGATGGCATGCCATCACAAATCCCCACGCACTCACCACTTCGAGCTTTACCCTCACTTTAACCCAAAACACAAAACACAATAAATTCCTTGAAATGTAGTTCATAGTAATTATCCCAAAAGTTTCAAATTTCTACCTGAAATGGTGTGCGAAGAGTTGCGTTACAATCGAATGGTGCTCAGTTTTGACCTTTTGACTCCGACCCTACCCTCAGTTTGACCGAAGATCAAAATAATTCCTTGTAATGTAGTCTACTACTCATGGGCTTCAAAATGATATGTGACATGGCCACCTGTGGATACATTTAATTTTTTACCCACATTCCCCACCCATTGAGCCCACCCCTGGGGGTGGGGGTGGGGTGGCTAAAACAAAATTTCGAAGTGCCATGCACATCCCTCATCATATGTGTAATCATACCCAAAGTTTCAAGCTTCTATGTGAAATCGTCTAGGAGGAGTTGTGTTACAAATCGATTGGCGGCCACTTTTGACCCCCGCCCCCACCCGCAGTCTAACCCAAGATCAAAATAATTCCTTGTACTGTAGTCTACTAATCATTGGCTTGAAAATGACAAGCTTGAAAAAATTTTTTACCCCACATTTCCCACCCCCTGGGGTCATACACAGATTCCAAAAGTGTCATGCACACCCCTGTACAGCCATCCCCAAAATTTCAAGTTTCTACTTGAAATGGTCTAGGAGGAGTTGCATTACAATCGATAATTACTGGCCAACCTTGACCTTTTGACCCCCTGGGCCCAGCCCTGGATTTCAGAACAAAATTCCAAAAGTGTCATGCACATTCTTGCCCATAGGTATAATCATCCCCAAGGTTTCGCGTTTCTATCTTAAACGGTCTAGAAGGAGATACGGTACAATCGATAAATGCACAGACGGGTCGCATCACATAATCCGCATCTTTTCTTCGAAAAGCGTGAGAACAATAACGATAACAACAACACGATACACTAATGATAATAAGAACAATTGAAATGGTGATTATATATAGATTAATTAATTGTGCCAACAATAATGCATACCGGAACTGACTATTGCTATTAATATTAACATATATGCACTCGGCCAAAAATAGGAAACACTGTAACCGCCCCCATTTATCAGTGTATAGTGATCTGGTAAATATGGGTGTAAAATAAATACAATAGAACAACAGCAATCCCAAAGCAATCATAAAGGATCGTAATCAGGCGAGACTCTCCCTTCTTATATTCCAGAGTTCTGGCCAAAATGTATATTCCGGCATGCACTTTGCGACCCCGTGACCTAGATATTGGATGTTTTGCAATGAAACTAATTAAACTTCTAGCCATGTAGAATATGAATGGATACGACAATTTTGTGATTCTGTCTACTTGCGTTTCCAATTTATGGATTAAAATGTGTATATCGGGAGGCACTTAGTGACCCAGTGACCTAGATATTGACAGTTTAACCATCGATAAATTTTTTTTTTATCTAACCATCTATAATATAAATCGATATGCCAAATTTGGTGATTCTACCTTCTCGGACTCAGAAAATATCGCGCGGATAAACAGACAAACAAACAAAATGACAGACAAACAAACAGACAAACAGACGGCACCAACCACAATACACACACCGGTATTTGGCGGCGGGACTAATGAATGGTCATCTAGGATGATTAAAAAACAAATATAGATATGCTTTAACTCCGCCCGTGAAAACCTAATCATTGGACCTTTCCGGGTTTAGCTATGCCCCGCCAATCTCTAGCTAAGCTCCAGCCACACATCGCTCGTGTTGGGATAGATCCATCTCTGAACATCCTGACTATCAATTTCCAAAAAGATACATAGGTAAGCTGTTGAATATTTTGAAACTAATTTGACTGTGTGCTGTTGCTGCCTTAGGCAGCAACTGTGCCCAGTTAAATTAGTTTCAAAATATTCAACAGCATGTTTATTAAATGGCAAAGATTTACAAAGACATGCAATTCATACAACGTGTCGGGCTGAGCTTTGATGACGGTCAATATGGACCCCTTTGTGACGTAATGATTGTGTCGTCATCAAACACGCGCCGAGCTAATTATGACGTCATACGAGGTCAGATGATGGATGAATACTCTTGAAACGTGAATTAATGGCCAGACTTGCAGGACAGACTTGCCAAAACGGCCTCTGCGCCCCTTTGCAGATCAAGATCATCTGGCCAGTCATTCCAGTGGAGAATCCTCAAATACGCTTCTCTTGACATGCAAATGGACTCATACTAAGCAATGGTGCTGCTGAAGAATATTCATTGCAGGACATAGATTTTGGTCCTAAGCTTAAGTACGTAGTATTCTCCTGACCTACAAGTATTAAAATCTTCTTACAAATTTTGACCATTAAAGGGTTAATTGGCATAAATAACCTTTAGAGCTTCGCGGTGCTATCGGTACACGCAGGGTTACATGTAGTTATTGGTGGATTTCATTCTGTCATGATATCCACCGCTTATCTACTTTGAATGTAATGCTTAGCGAGTGATGATGTCCACTACACTAAGTAACAACACCATCACCATCAAGGCCATTAATAACACTCCGCCGCTATGTCACCAGCATAACAGTCCGCCACTAGGTTACCAGCATAACACTCCGCCACTAAGTTACCAGCATAACACTCCTCCACTAGGTTACCAGCATAACACTCCACCACTAAGTCACCAGCATAACACTCCGCCACTAGGTCACCAGCATAACACTCCGCCACTAGGTCACCAGCATAACACTCCGCCACTAGGTCACCAGCATAATACTCCGACACTAGGTCACCAGCATAACACTCCGCCACTAGGTCACCAGCATAACACTTCGCCATTAGGTCACCAGCATAACACTCCGCCACTAGGTCACCAGCATAGCACTCCGCCACTAGGTTACCAGAATATCCAGTATATTAATGGATCAGTATCCTCAGTTGATAACAAGTCAAACTAGATGACACTTACAGAAATAACTAAATCTGCGATCTCTGCTCATTAACACTAATGATTAAATTTTGTCAAAAAATCTAAATATTTGCTTATTGAATGCCCATTTGCAGGCCAAGCGAAGCCTATTTTTGAAAATTTACCACTGAAATGCCTGGCTCGGTTACCGAGCCAGTCATTTCAGTGGTAAATTTTCAAGAAATAGACTTCACTTGGCCTGCACATGGACATTTCTCAAGAGCACTGCAGAGGCCGGTTTTGGCCGGCTTCGTCATGAACGGGTTAAGGAACAGTATAAGGCCTCTTCTTATATACCCATCGAATATGTCTGGTGCTGATCCGATAATAGGTCTAGGTGTAATCGCAGTTCAAAGATCCATAGTTGCAATTCCCATAGGCTTACATTGGGATCGAAAAATCAGATTTCTCTAAAACTGATAGAGTTTACCACTAAAAGTCCACTTTTGAACCTAAAGGATAAAATATGGTGTCTTCTAACCCGCTCTTTGACGTTCTATGAGGAAAGGGAGGTTACTTATGCCAAACATGAAAGTTGGACATTTTGACCCGCGAATGGCCTTGACCACAAGAGAGTTATTAAAATTGTCATTGAAAATTATTTGGATCTCTCAATGATCTAGAATCTGACCAGGTTTGAAGAGTATCGGAATAAAGCCCTAGGAGAAAACGAAGTTCAACTATTGCTCCCATAGGTTTACTATGGGGGATATGTGGCTCGGAAAATGCTGATTTCTCGAAAATTATTGGATTGAGCCTCTTCAAAATTGATAGGAAATCAAGTCTGTATAGGAGCTATAAGATCAAGTTTCAAGTCTTGTAGTTATCCGATCAAATCTCTAGGTGTAGTCGTAGTTCAAAGATCAATCCTGAAAATCCCCATTCATTCCCTATGTGGCCATATTCAATGCAATGGCAGCCAAAGGTCAAAGGTCAAGGCCACCTTTTAGGCGGGCAGACATCTTCAGGGCCCAAAAGGTAACATCCTACCCAAGTATGGTAGTGACCTGATCAAAACTCTAGTTGTAGAAGCGCACGATTACAGCCTGCGCAGCAGCAGTTGGCCAAGTTTGGAGTAGATCGGATGAAAACTGTAGGAGGAAATACGGTCCACACTTTTTAACCGAGAATAAAGAAAGAAAGAAGGAAGAAAGATCCTGAGTGATTTTAATAATCGGTGATTGCATCGCAGATTTATTATCAATATTTTATGTGCTAAAATTATGGCAGAAGTTGAGAGGGGTTAACGGAATGATTCTCCATTAATAATTATTTTTAGAAGTATCAGCGGATGGAATTTCGCAGAAAAAGAATTATTTTTAAAGATTTTTTGAACTACTAGTAAAGATTCCTTCTGATTTGCTGGTTAAAACCGAGACGGCCAGTGCAGGGATCTCGGGGGAATGCCAATTTGCACACCAAGAGAATACTATTTTTATCCTTGCCACTGGAATGCTTTGCTCGATATCCGAGACAGCCATTCCAGCGGTAACTTCCACAAAACAGTCTTCTCTTGGCCGGCAAATGGACATTCAATAAACACATATTTAATTCTCGAATTTAGCCGGTATATGGTCAAGATACAAATTAAATCTTATTTACATCACCCTTCCCCCCACCACGCCTGGGTGAAGATTATCATCGCGCTGTCTAGAACCTTCTGCGCAAAAATAATTCCTTTTGTGCATTGTATTTTCTATATCGTGTCCACTAATTGGGGAGCCCGTCATACAATCCACGCGGAATTATACAGAACGTATTCCAACAATGGCGGACACTATTGTGATGCTGGATCGTACTATTACCGATCCAATAGTTGTTCGTACGATGAAAGGTTAACCTAGCTAATATCGATTGATGTATTGGGAACATAATAACTATTTACACAAAAGCCGTCAGACTGTAAATTTTCAATACAACACGTCATTGCGAGTTTATTATAAGCAGAATTACGACCTAAACAAGTGTCACCATCTCGTTACTCGGGAATCTATTTTCCAGACGTTAGCGTTCAATTAATTGATTACTATGGCAACAGAACCATTGCTGTCCGCCTAATTAAGGTCGGATAACCTATTCGTTATCGATCCTCAACTGAACCCTTAATTAGTTAGTCGATCAAAAGGAAATCCGCGTCGAACAAAGACGTGATTAACCGAGGAAATCATCAGCGGTACACGCCGGGTCCTTTTTATGAGACTCGGATAGATAGTTGTACAATTAATCATAGCACTGGTACCACTACGCTTGTCTTCTAGGGGAGGGGTCATTAACCGATCAAAAACGACTTCCGTATTCGTCTTCGGAAATGTCCATTTGCAGACCAAGAGAAGACTATTTTTGAAAATTTATCACTTGAATGACTGGTTCGATAATCGAGCTAGTCATTCCAGTGGTAAATTTTCAAAAATAATCTTTTCTGTGCCTATAAATGGGCATCTTTTCGATGAAAATTTTCACGAAAAAATTTGCTGGTTAAATGGTTAATACAGGAAGCCTACAGACCGCTTGTCTTAACAGACCACCACCCCACCGACCCCACCCAAACCCACCTCACCCAGTAAGAATTTCACAAAGGTCATAAGTAATGACGTACTTCCCGATACATCTGTCTGTTCATCCCTTTGTCCTTGGAAATGTTTCAGTTTAAAGACACCTCAGTTACTGAGAATTTGGAAATTAATTTAACTAGAACTAAATACGTTTCAAAATATTCAACATAATTTTCCTTATAGCATAAAGAATTTGTCACATTTTGTCTGTAAAGGTTAAATGGTTAAGCGATTGTTAAATAAAAAAGCCCAATGTTGTCGGCCAACAAGAAATGATGACGTCATGAGCGCACAATGGGTTAATCCAGTATTAGCTATGTCCCACCCACCTCTACCTAAGCCCCACCCACCTCTACCTAGGCTCCACCACCTCTAACTAAGCCCCACCCACCTCTACCTAAGCTCC
This sequence comes from Chaetoderma sp. LZ-2023a, assembly GCA_034401795.1. Lineage (NCBI taxonomy): Eukaryota > Metazoa > Mollusca > Caudofoveata > Chaetodermatida > Chaetodermatidae > Chaetoderma > Chaetoderma sp. LZ-2023a. The sequence goes on from CM067372.1 coordinate 21,348,161, forward strand.
ACCCACCTCCATCTAAGCTCCAACCACCTCTACCTAAGCTCTACCCACCTCTACCTAAGCTCCAGCCACCTCTACCTAAGCCCCACCCACCTCTACCTAAGCTCCACCCACCTCTACCTAAGCTCCATCCACCTCTACCTATGCTCCACCCACGTTTTGCCTGTGTTGAGATCGATCGAACCCACACCTCTCTGAATATTAATTTATAGAAATCTATACGGGTAAGTTGTTGAATATTTTGAAACTAATTTCACTGGTCCAGTCAAATTAGTTTCAGAATATTCAACGGAATGGTTATTAAGTGGCAAAGACATGCAAGTCGTACATATGGCGGACTATTAAAGGTTCCTGACGGACCTAACCCAGTAACAGATGATCCAACATGCATGATTATACAAGTATCGTTGGATGAATTGAACAACCAGTGATACCAACAAAATCACGTGATTTAATTTCCGGTACATGCTTTGACTTGTCGAAAGCCATGACACACGATCAAACATCGTCTGACTTTGTCGAATCATACATGTACCGTCATACATGGTGGATCGCCTGCCATAATCTTCAGATACAACATTCATGACGTATTTCAAATGTGACATCAGCATATATGTGAAACACTTGATTATGACGCTATATGCTTGACTGACAGATTGGACTCCTATAATATGACATATTAAAAGCAAAATATTCCATTTCCTGGTCCATTACCTGTGTCTTATGCCTATGACAGTTGTTGTGTATCACAATCTCCTGTCGCTAGGCCTCCATTCTTAAAGCTGGTCTTCTGAAGACAGGATTCACATTTATTGTTTATGGACAAAGCCACTGTCAGTTATAATGGACGTAAGACATGCGTCAACTCATCACCCGATATCCATAAGCGTGAATATTCATGAAAGTTCATGCTAAACTCTTTACCTCGCCATATAACCAAGGTCAGTACGTTTACCATAGCATATACATTACAAACACTATAGATAGGGCTCCAACGATTACTCCACGTGGGTAAGTCACACGGAGTGGCTTCAGTGGGGGATGGGGGTGGTACTGGTGGGTGTGGGGCGGGGTGATATCGTGCTCTGAACCTCGTGTTCTGGTGGTGATAATGTTGTGGCAGGATCTCCCAATATTCAATGACACCAGCTGGGTTAGATGTCTTGACGTCGATACGCATCTTGGATGTGAAATAGAGTCCACTGGAGCCGGATGTCTGATTGTTGTTCGGTGCTCCCGTGCTTATGGGACGGTATTGCTAGCGGCTAAATTATTTATTCAATGGGCATCAAACGCCAGTCAAAACGAGGATCCTCGCATTGACAGCATGCCTATTCATCCAGCCATATGGCTATCTCCCACCATAAAGCGTGTCTATAGCCTGGATCCGGTGACCATCATGGGCTGTATTGTAATCACCTGCCTCTAGGGAGCACATTGTAGCGACACATACACTGCCCGTTATAGACAGGTTTGACAATGCTACTATTGGCATTCCGCCGCAAGCGTACATATTAGATACGGACGATTACACGCAATGTAAGACACATACGGCCGCACCCGGCCACAATGCCTTCACTTTCACAAATATTAACAAAACATATTCAGTAGATCATTTCTTGTTAAATCGTTTGCTAAATATTTCATTTAACAGTTTTCGCGAATTTCTGGCTACAGATGACAATTCAGTGCTTCCAGTGATGCGAGTTATTCTTAAATCAATGCGTCATACTATCAATACACGACCGCCACGAAAATACGATATCAGAGCATGCTTTGCTGAGCTATCCGTATTTCCAGGTCGACATTGCCAAAACATTAACGCCATTAAGGGGTGGGGTGGGGGGGGGGGGGTTAAGGGGTGGGGGTGGGGGGGGGGCGGGGTGACACATGGACCATTAATAGGGTAAACAAATTACACTCCTTCCATTTTTCTGTTTCTCACATCCTAGTGAATCGATATCCAAACCGTAACTCATTTGGGAAGAAGCATCTTATGGAAGGAATTATGCGCTTGAGCTCACTAGCAATGTAAGTAGAGAAATCTAAGGGACGCAACTCCGCAATGCATTGTTGTTACGGGTTTATCGTGTGATAGCATCGGAGATATGGGAATAACAAAGGGGTTTCCTTTCAGATTTTAAATTTAAATTTTTCCGTCTCATGCGGAAAATCGGTGCTGATGTGGTGCGGTTGGTCGTGCGCGTGTATGTGATGGGTTAAAAAACCGTACACCAGTTGTGAATGCCTAAGCGCCTTGATACTGCCGCGTTTAGTGTATCTACAGAGAGCCGCTAGACACATTTCAGAGTAAACCTTTGCACGTTCCAATAGCCAATTTGGCCGTTTGGTCAACAACACAGAACCATTACAGACGTGTCAAGGACGCAGTAGCATTAACCAATTTGTTATTCTTTCTGTCGTTGGTCAACGGTGCATGATCAAATAGCACCCCAGTTGTTCAATGGAGCAATAACCCATATTCAGTTGGCTCCGTCACATGTGTTCGTCAACGTAGTAGACTACGGCCCATCATCCAATATGATAAGTCACCTTTCCAGAGTATCTGACGTCATGACGTCATGTGCCGTCACAATCAGCTAAGCGCGTGCAGTATGACGTCGCAATCATTGCGTCATAAATGATTCTATTTGGCCCGTCTTTAACTCTTAATAGCCCGACATGTTGTACAAATTATATGTCTCTACAATTTAATAAACATGCTGTTGAATATTTTGAAACTAATTTGACTGGACGCTGTTGCTGCCATAGGCAGAAAAAGCGCCGAGTGAAATTCGTTCCAAAATATTCAATAGCTTACACTTATAGTTTGCTGGAAATAGATAGTCGGGGAGTTCAGATATCGATCGATGCCAACACGAGCAAGGTATGGGCGGAGAATAGCTACAGATGGGCGGGCCATGGCTAAAATGGAAGGTCCATTGTGCCAATAGCCAGTGCTAATAGTGTTTGTGCATTTTGTTGCAAACGGAAGAACGAGGGTCTCCATTCTATGATTATATTCCAATCACTTATTTCGTTTGTTTTAGTTATCTGAGTGCATGTGACCAATGCGCGGGTGGGTTGGAGTGAGGTGTGTGGGGATGGTGTGGGGTGGGGTGGGGGTGATGGGGTGGGGGTGGGGGTGTAGGGGACTGCAATAAAAGATGGCATATCATTTATTGTATTTTGTGTGAAAACGTGTGTCTAGGACTATCATTTAGTTATTGTCTAGGCGTAATTATGATTTTTGGTTATTGGACCGTGAGCAGTAGATAAACGGCCACGCCAATATCCAATTGGCTATTGGACCCAATGCCGCTGACGAACGGACGCGCCAATAACTCATTTGCTCTAGAGCCTTGCACAGTTAAAACAGCCGCACCGATGTACAATTGGATTTTACGCCGGTGAGCGACCGTCCCCTTTCTTTTATCAATGGCGGTGTGTTGAAAGATACCTGGGACATGCCAAGAAAAAATTGCATACAAATTTCTTCCTATCCTAGTTAAACTTGTGGTATCGTTGTGGTTTAAACATGTTACAAATCTTTAGCTGTTTAATCATATTTTGATATGTCTTGTCTTAATCACGCCTCACAAGGCAGGATTTTTCTACGATGTCGCAAGTCTCTGTACAAGATATCTTACGATATCGTACAATGTGAGGTTACCTACGATACAATATGAAAAAAGTTCTTGGAATCGGATTGTATCGTACAGAATCCTGTGTCATCGTAGAATTTTGGACATGTTCAAAATGTCTTCTTCGTTCGGCGTCGCATCGTGGGGAATGGTTGGAAGTCGTGCCGTGAAGAATGGTTGGAAGTGGTATCGTGAAGAATGGTTGGAAGTCGTATCGTGAAGAATCGTTGGAAGTCGTATCGTGAAGAATGGTTGGAAGTCGTATCGTGAAGAATGGTTGGAAGTCGTATCGTGAAGAATGGTTGGAAGTCGTATCGTGAAGAATGGTTGGAAGTCGTATCCTGAAGAATGGTTGGAAGTCGTATCGTGAAGAATGGTTGGAAGTCGTATCGTGAATAATGGTTGGAAGTCGTATCGTGAAGAAGGGTTGGAATTCGTGAAGAGTGGTTGGAAGTCGTGAGGAATGTTTGGAACTCATCATGAAGAATGGTTGGAAGTCGTATCGTGAAGAATGGTTGGAAGTCATATCGTGAATAATGGTTGGAAGTCGTGAGGAATGGTTGGAAGACGCGAGGAATGGTTGGAAGTCGCATCATGGAGAATGGTTGGAAGTCGTATCGTGAAGAATGGTTGAAAGTCGTATCATGAAGAATGGTTAAAAGTCGTATCGTGAGGAATGGTTGGAAGTCGTATTGTGAGGAATGGTGCAAAACATATTTCCTTATTGTCATGCATGCGCAAATCTGATTTCCTTTTTCCAAATGACGTTCACGTGGTCTGAGGAAACAGATGATCTCCTGATCCAACTGTAGAGGGAGAGGGAAAGCCTTTATAATGTGGCTTCAAAAGCTTGCCACTACAAGGTCACGAAGGCAAAGACAGCAACAATGATAACTATTAGTATTGCAATAGCCATACAGCAGAGCAAATGTATGGTTGTGCGCAACAGGGTCCAAAGCAGAAAGATGGCAAGATTCATGTTGGAAATGCTTGAAATTTCATGTTTTCACTCCACAAATTTATCTACGGTTATCGTAACCTCCGTGATTGATATCGTATAGATTTTCTACGATACGATACGACAAGATTGCTTCCGACCATCGTACGATATATTGCTTTATCGCATCGTAGGTAATCGTGCCATATCGTAGGGATTTGTAAACTTACGCATGCGCGAGAAGTGTTTTCCTGTTAAAGAATAGCAGAAAATCACAGCGCCTGATGGAATGTTTTGTGTTATTTTTTTGCGATATGATCTGCGAAATTACACAATTGATGCACCGGTTCTTGTCTTGTCGCATCGCAGAAAATCTCATACAAACGCGCACAATGTGAGGCGCGGCCATTTTGCATTCAATATTGGCTGTACGCGGCATATCTTTCTCGAACACTATTATCACGGTTATAATACCACGACAGTGGATTAAATATCGATTAAGGAGACCTAATTAATGATAATCAGATAAAGGCGCCCCACAATGCTAGCGATAACAAGGCGGTACAGCATTATATTGCTGACGGAAACACCGCTAGCTACTTTAGGATACATATACTGGCAATGTAGTGTGCCCTTTAGGAAAATCGCCAATACACACGCACGCATTCATCCATTCAGCCATCCATCCATGCACACACCACAGCCCATCTCTGCAACAATATACCAATTTAAAGACCCATCCATCCAATGGCGGGATTCGATCTGTTGCTCAAGTATACGACGTCATACTCAATTACGTTACATGTATGGTGAAGTCACAATGCATAGGGACGTATCTAGCTCCCTCGTCAAAATTGAAAGGTCCGTCAAGTGTACGAATTGTATGTCTTTGACGGGTTTACAATTTATTAAACATTCTGTAGACACTCTGCCGTAGGCAGCGACAACACCCCGTCAAATTAGTCTGAAAATGTTCTATAACTTATCTGTATAGTTAGTTAGCTTGAAATTGGGATTCTGGCAATTCAGGTTTCAAAGTATACCAATCGATATCAACAAGCACACGCCATGGGCGGGGCTTAGCTAGAAATGGGCTGGGAATAGCTAGACACGGATCCCTCTATTACATTGAATTGCACACGGAAATCTCTGACAAAAAATCATCAACATTAGTGTAGCAAATAATTGAATATCTTAGTATGATCGATCGTGAATATCTTAGTATGACCGATCGTGAGTATCTTAGTATGATCGATCGTGAATATCTTAGTATGATCGATCGTGAATATCTTACTATGATCGATCGTTTATATCTTAGTATGATCGATCGTAAATATCTTAGTATGATCGATCGTAAATATCTTAGTATGATCGATGTGACAATTAAGTTTTCACTGCACCATGTCTCTGAGAGATGGACAGGTGCTCAGACGTAAGCTCAATGCACGTGCATAAATCTCCAATCTCAATGTCTAATGGGAAGACAATAAACAGGACATTTTAGAAGATGTTAACTTTTAGCTTCAATATGCCTACTGGAGATCTCAGAGCCGATGATAACAGCGACAATGACTTGCTGCTGCAGATAACGATATCTGCGATGATGACGACGGCGGTGGCGACAACCCAGATGACAAATATCGCGATGCCAGTAATACTATTGACATTAACGCTGATGATGACAAAGACCGCAATTACGTCATCAATCTCTGACCGAACTGACCAATACCGAACGGATAGTGGACATAGTATCATCGTAGCCCAAGCAGCTCAGTACAGTTTCTTCTCGTACGAGATGTATGATGTCGCGTGCACGATGCATGAGCAATGCGCGCTTTCACATGATCAGGTCTTTGTTCTACACACATCATAGACTGGCTGTAGAGATATCAGAGATGGCTGCTTTCAAGAAAAAACGGGCATCTCCCATCGATAATAAGACACACCTGGATATAGCTTGCGGGTCGCTTGCAGATAAACTATCTAACCTATTTCTAAGCGGGTTCTGCCAGAGAGCTATTTTTAGAAATGACAACATTGGAATGGGTAGAATATACTTCAAGAACAGTTAGATAAAGGACACCAAAATATCGATATGAATTATGGAAACACGCTGATTGTAATCAAGCATGGGTATGCCATAGAAACTTATGATGGGGGGGGGGGGGGACTAAGGCGAAAATACGAGCCTTTACAACGAGTCAGATTGTTAGTGATCAACCCAATATCGTTACTCAGGTGCCAGTCATATGGTCAGTGGAATGTGCTACACGGGGTTGTGGTCAGTAATTGGTTGGGGATGTCCACTCGCACTGGTCGCTGCGTTCGGTTATTGGCTGGGGACGTCCAGTCACACTTGTCGCTGTACTCAGTCATAGGCTGCGGATGTCTACTCGTACTGGTCCCTGTGTTCAGTCATATGTTGGTCATGTCCACGCCGGTAGATGTTGTAAGCCACGTTTCAGAATAGTGATCCATTTCTAGCTATGCGCCGCCCAATTTTAGCTAAGCTTGGCCCATTCCCCATTCTTTGCGCGTGTTGGGGGGGTGGGTGGGTGGGTGGGTGGGGGTGGGGGTGGTGGTAGATTTATATTCTTTTAATCCTGAATTCCCAGAATCCCAATTTCACGGTAACCATACAGATAACCTGTTGGATATTTCGAAACGAATTTTACTGGGGGCTGTTGCTGCTTAAATTAGTTTCAAAATATTCAACAAAATGTTTATTATGCAGCAAAGACATACAATTCGTACTCTTGACGGACTATACAATGTTCACGACGGATCTCGATACGTCATGCAATACACATCATGATTGTGACTTCAGCCTACACGTGGCGAGATTGATTATGACATCATAGGCTCATCCTCACTACAGAGGAACATTTCCTGTCGCCAGTGTCTAGAGCCATAATAGCAATAAATTCATATGTGAGATATCGTTTAATTTGTTGCTGGCAAAGAGTGCGACGCTGTCATGGTCTTATTCATTGAAAAAGCTTGTCAAAAAATTTGGCTGAGGGCTTACAAGCACTCATCTGATGCATACGTTACCTGTCGCCCATTTAATAACACTACCTATCTGCTGTAATATGGATCTATACTCCTGTAAACAGCTGTGCATTTGTTCATATTTTCATTTGTACATGTACTGGGGATGTGTGGGCAGTTTTATTGCATATTAGCATACTTATTATACACAACTATATATAGTTTAAAGGATGTCGCCTGCCTAACTGTGCATACGTAACCACTGCGTAGCACACTCCATGCAGAAGGACAGAAATAAGATAAGCCTTGCTAAGCATGCCTAAGAGATGGTGGCTTATACCAGATTTCAGTTTTAAAAAACCCTGCAATGATTACTGAACCATGTAAGTAATAACAATTTTGCATACATACCATTGTGACAGGTTATATATGTATGGATACACACGTTACCAGTATATTTACATCAGATATCACTCCAATTGCTGTGATTAAACTATATATGGAGAGATTATAACATACTTTCTTTATTTTATCATAGAATATGCTTCAATTATGAGTTAATGCATATATTTTCACATCAATTTTAACTAATTGATACATACGTTACCAATACATACGTTACTAACAAGTAAAAAACTAAGCTAAAACAGCTTTAACATAACTCTGTATTAAGAAATGTTCGGCTGCTAGTCATTTTTAATATTACCGACACGTGCTTATGTCTTTGCGAATCGTAATTTTGATGAATTTGAAATTTTGTAACATCCAATGAAAGTGACCAGAAAGCATTGTACGTATGCGTTATTATAATTAGCAATAATCCGTTATATGTGCATAGTAATGTTGATTTAATCAAGGCGAGTTATTCTAATGATGAATTGTGTATTGTATGTTACATATATGTATTATATATGATAGGAAATACATACGTTACTATAAGTATCACATAGTAAGCACTCACACAAATGAATGTATGAAGGTTATTTTTACATCTTGACTTAAAAGTTAACATTTCTCTGGTAGGCTATATAACGTTTGTTTCTGTTTTAATTCACTTTGCTATTTAAATGCTAGTATTAAAGGACCTATAATTTTTAATGGCATACGTGGTCAATTTTATTGAAGCGAGTGGTATATACAGTTATCAATAACATTTATTAATTGGTAAATAAATTCAATGAATGGTTGCAAGATATTCGTGGTTATTATAGATATTTATATCCTGTTAGAATATTATTTTCTAATGCTTTATGCTACAAAGGACCGGAATATAGTTTAATAACGTAAGTATGATACATACGTTACTTAAACATATAAGATCCAAAACTGCCAAACTAGCTTCTGTAGTGATGCTGAAGCCGTGTCCATGGCGTGGACATGGTACCAGAGGTGGCAAAGGCCAAGACAGGGTGTTTAGAGTTCTCAAATTTTGATTATCTAGATGCTCTCAGAGAGCATCTCCTTCACTACTGGTGGTAAATATGTACATTCAGCTGACGCTACCCAGGAATTTCTTTTCAGAAATTAAGTGCTCTGAGCATGTTGCTACAATTTGATTAGCAAAAACTATTAGTTTGAAATTAAGTTTCGCTTTCTTTCCTAAATTAAAAACCACGCCTAAATTTAGGTGAGCTGTGCCATCACAGCCACTGCTTGCCCACACCCTTACATTTGCAGACGAATGGAAAATCTTAGAAAATGTATGACTAGATTGGCTACCTCTGTCGCCAATACAGCGGTAAGTTCTCTAAAATAGGCTGTTCTTGACCTTTCTGACCAAGCGTGCATTATATTTAGCCCTTTGAACCACGAAGTCCTATGGTTGTAGTTTCAAGACAATCATACAAGTAAGCTGTTGGATAGTTTGAAACCATTTTGGCTGGGAACGGGTCCTGTTACAGACAGCAACATTTACGCCCAATGTATATATTGCTGACCTCGTTCACCTCTCGGAACACATGTCAATGCATACGGCACCAAAATATTGCACTGAAAGTACAAGCACTTCGCAAATCGGGGATACGGATAAGTGAAAGTCCTGAAAACCTTCTCATTCATCAAAATGACATTGATGAACTTTTGAGTGTGCTACCCAATCATGTTCCATATAAGATGTGGAAACGTGTAGAACTTAACAATGGTTTCAAAAAGCTGAATATTGTGGACCCGCAGTCGGATGTTGTTACTTTTAGATCTGACACAAAGAAGGAGCTAGCAGAGTTTTCTGACTATGTTTTCCGACTACGCCAGCAATTTCAACAGCTACAGATACTGAAAGAAAATCTTCCACAACATGAAATGATCATTCAGATGGATTTTGTAGAGAACATTGTAGGTCTATCAACGAAGTCCAGTCTGCCTATTGGAATCAATCATCTGTCACCCTTCATCCAGTGGTTGTCTATTACAATGAAGGGAATACGGTTACACATCAGAGCTATGTCATTATCTCAGACGCAATTTCTCAGTCTGCAAGTACTGTCTGTGCTTTTCTTGATGCAATTGTGCTAGAAATTAAGACCTTAGACCCGGATGTAAACACATTTCATTACTGGACTGATTCGCCGTGAAGCCGGTATGGGAACAGATACATTTTCCAGCTGATTGCAAACCATAAGAATATCTACTATGTTACGGCAAGGTGGAATTATTTCGAGGAAAGACATGGGAATGGGCCATGTGATGGTTTGGGGGACAAGAAAACGTATGGCAGATGAATTTGGTTATTCAAGATCCGAGTGACTTCTACAACTGGGCCAAAAATTGAACAATGAAACAGGTCAAATTTATGTTTCTCTCCAATTGTCTCCACCAAACAAAGCACAAAATAATTATGGAAAGCAATGACAAAAATCCTATTCGTAACAATGAAATTACATGCTGTCGATGTAGTTACTTCGTCAACTCTCAAAACTAGAGACACATCATGTTAATGCGATATGTGTATCACAGGTATATTGTGTGGCACGTGGAATGAACACAAAATGACTTTCGTTAAGGTATCTACACCAGTTCATGTTGGTACTGAGATGGATGAGACAGTTACTGTAGCACAACGCGTATTGCCTCTTTCATCTTCCGTAGCTCTTAATAATGATGACATGATAGAGACTGTCACAATAGAACCACTGGACATGGCAATGTCGCATTCTGCGGCTGTCATTAGTGACGTCGATGTTTTCTCAGGCTTGCAGACTGGCAATGTTGTTGCAGCAGTGTATGACGATTCATGGTTCATAGAAATAGTTGAAGATATTGATGCAGAAGATGGTGAATGTGAGGTTAATTTCATGGTTAAAACTAGAGGAGTATACAAGTGGCCCACTAATCCAGACCGTGTATGGTTTAACAAAGAAAATATTCTTTATAAAATTCCTCCATTAAGCAAATGTGGGAAATTTGGTAGATCATTTACACTAGTGGAACATGAAAGAAACACGATTGAAAACGCATTCATAGAATATGCACATCAGGCAAAATACTAAATACTTCCATACATTATTATGTATCTCAACCCTTTAAACTCTGAATGCCTAAAATTCTGATTTCAAGACAACCATACAAGTAAGCGGATGTTTATTTTGATAAAAATCTGACATGAAACAAGCAGCAACAGATTGCAGCTCAAATTAGTTACAAGATATTCAACAAAATACTTATTACATCATAAATTACTTTTACATAATTGTGTATTTCATGTTCAAATAGTTATGGTGGTTGAGGCATTCAGAAATGCGTTTCCCCTGATATTGCAGTTACTGTTACATACGTTATGTTTGTGTTACATGGTATTTAAATGGTTAATTTAGTGTTCATGGGCAATACCAAATAATTTCCCATCTGAATGTGATTTGCTAATTCATTTTAAAATGAGTTCACACTAATGTGTGATGTTTGTGTGAAAGCGAGACTGATACATATACAAATGCGTGCATCGGATTATCATACCATGACTTAGGTCTCTGGATTCTGTGGTACTATTCATTCATATGTTAATGATTGTCTACCTGACGTCATAGCTATTTATGCAGACGGTGTTTAGAGAACGTATTTAATACAAATCAAACTCATATTCATTTACTTTGCTATGCATCATGAACACAAAACTAAGTACATACATTACTGATCAGGTACGTGCAGGATTAGTCTATGGATATACCCATATACAAACTCATGTACTAGACAAACATGTCTCTAAATAGTAATAAGTCGAGTTGTGATGCCACAAACTTTCTGACTATCCATTTAACACGGAAATAGAATTTGGTCAAGTCCAAGATGAGACAATATATTTTACTTAATACAATTATTATTGGTAATAACTTTATGTTTGAATTGTACACACTTTTAGACACCATAGCGCCTTTAGTAGTATATCCGGTAGTAGAAAAATACCACCTTCCTACCCACCTCCCTCAACTGGATTTCCATTTAGACAAATGAGCCCCACCGCCTCAATCCCTGGGGCGTAGGTTGTTGAGACGGGGGCCACCACGGATCGCCGAACGGCTGCCAGGGAAGTAGGATCATCCCGACGCTACTACTATCAAGGGCTGAACGCCCATTTAGAGACAAGCATCACAGTGATATACACCACTGATCGCCATCAACCACAGGGCCGGCCTCTCTCTATTCTGTGTAGCCTCAGACAAACACGTAGTCTCTGCCAGAGTCGCATCGGCATGATGGGACCACCCATAGGGGCTTCCATCTACCTTGACAACGCTCACCTGGGAGGAGGCTAAAGTGATTAGCATGTGAACCACGACAGACGCTGGCATGTTCGCATGTTACGCAGAGAATCTGGTGCTGAGCATGGGGCTCCAGCAGACAACCACGGCCTACCTTCTCCACCCCATAGAAGTGGCAGACAGACTCGATCTCTTTACGTGGGTGAAAGCCGTCGTAAATGTTTCTCCGCAAGGGGTCGACCCAAGAATTGTACTGGGGTGGGGGGGCATCCCGTAAGTGGGCCCACTTGGCATCGAATATCGTGGCAGTCTCAGCGCCCTGTGCCACTGCTGGAGACGCCAGCATGAACAGTATGATGAGAATTATGGCTATATATGAAGAGTTAAACTGAACAGAGTGAACCTCTCGAGAAATATCTGTGGCAGATCGAGCCCTGTTCCATCCGGATCGATGATGATCTTCATCCCCTCATGGGCAGGGGCTAGCTGCTTCACTCTGCCCCCGGCTAAGAAACGTAGTTCTAGGACTATATGAGTCGTTTGCGGGCTAGTGAGTCCGACTCGCTGAAGCAGTTTAACAGCACCCTTGACTTTGAAGACATGTGACACACCATCTACCAGTAGGGTGCCCTCCTGGAGGTTGACAGCTTCTTATGGTCCATCGAATGGACGACGCAGCAGGGGATTTCCACCTGTAACCCCGATCCGGTGACCAACCCTCGTCAGGGAGACACCTTCACCTATGTAGGTGAGGAAGGATGATCCCCGTTTGTAGAGCTTTCGAACTGCCCCATCCTTTTTCACAACAGTGGAGAGGGGCGTAACCTCTATGTCAAAGACTGCGGGAGGGCTATATATGGGCAACCTTGTTTGCCAGTCACCCCCAGGTCCAGCGCGGTACCACACTTCACTCTTCTCAAATATGAACTGCAGGTTTTTTGCCAGGGTCAATAGCAGGCCATCATGGGCCATCGGCGGGGCACCACTCGAATAGGGTTTGACCAGATGAAAGCTGAGGTCGTTATTTAGGGTGTTGATGTATGCCACCTCTGTATCCGAGAGCTCAATAAACGGCTAGAGGATGTACTTCCTCTTCGGGAAATCGTACCGAAACACGACCTTGTGGCCATCTATGTTGCGACCCAGGCGCTCCTTCGTCACATCCTTGAGATCTGTCAGCAGCTCCACCCTATCATCACCAATGGGGCGGAGGGAGAATGCCTTTGAACTTGCTTCGTACTGTAGGGTGAATGCCTTGCCATCGCTCTCTTCTACCTTGGCAGCATCAACCACGTACACATCTGCCAGGTCAGCAAGACCAGTCGAGTGAGCAAATATGGGTTCCATAGCATGCCATAGGAGAGGTTTAAACAAGACACATAACCATGACGATTGTCCGACTGCTGCTCTCTAGTAGTGAGAACGTAATCTCACCCTCTAGAGGGGAGATGGGTGGTACAGTACTATGTAGAATGGGTCCTCTTCGAGGTGCCCCAGTGGGGCACAACATACATACACGCCGATATACTACATCAACCTCCGTGCAGTGCACACAGCAGCTCACTAGTAGAAGTTGGCCGGGACGTGTACGTGTTAGAGTATCTCCCCGGTGCCAACAGCAACCTATTGAAAGCTATCAGTCGATATAAGACAGCCTACAACGTCCTCGCGCGTACAACCACTGCTGTGGGTGTGATTGGAGCCAGTGCTGGTGTGGCACCTGTGGCCACTCTCGCTACAGGGGTGGGTGCCCTCGTCGCCATCCCGCTGGGTGGTGTGACACTAGCCGCCACTGTCTTGGCCACGGGCTTGGGGTGGGCGGCGGCAAATGACAAGGAGGCTGGAGAAGCATGCTAAGTACGTGGCACTGGCACAGAGTATGCTACGGACTATCGACGAGTCTGTCAGCAAAGCTCTCGAGGATGGCCAGGTCACCGATGAAGGGTACCACCATATGTTGAAGGTCCAAGCCCTGTACCGCATGGAGAAACATAAAGTGCGACAGCAATACCTCAAAGGCTCCAGCAGCCGGGTTGATATGGAGGAGTTAAAAAACGAGATGTTACGGCGAGGTCGGCTCGCTGGTCTCTGGAGTCGAGACGACTACAAATAGTGTGCTGCCTGTATGGTAGCTTTAAGAACACCAGTATAGATGGCTTTCCCAGTGAACCTCACGACAGTCACCCGGAGCCAACCGCCCCTCCTGGGTACACCCTTGACTGGCCTGAGAGGCCTACTGGATGATATACCAGAGCTAACACCGTTCTCCATCACAGTTGATGGACGGTCCGGAACCAGCTTCTCCGTCAACCCACGACTGCTGACCAACTGGCCCATCACCATCAAGGATGCGAAGCAAGCTCATACTTGGATGGCTGCTCCAAGCCTCTCATACTGGAATCAGCAGCTGAACTTTGCCGTGTGGTGTGCCACGGCAGGATGTGGAGTAAGTTTCCATCCTGCTCCACTCCTATTCTGGTACTCCTGAAGCGGTGCTCATCGCCAGCTGTCTCAGATTCCACGTGTACTTCACGGTGTGACGAATCCTCCATGAGCTGGGTGCAAGCCTATCTGATACAAACGACTTCGACCCACAGCTCAACAGTCATAGCGTCTCGGTGGCCAGCAGACCACAGAGAGAGTTCAGCGCTCACCCAGACTATCGGTGGCATGGTGGTGACAACAGCCGTCTAGGGGTCATGTACAGTGACCAGAGACATGACTACTCAGGATTCCCCTATCGATCACCCCAACGAGTAGGCCATCGGAAGACAGCGACATTCTCGTTCGATCCATACTCCGACCCTGGAGCGCTGGAGCAAAATATGCACATCACTGGCTTGCGGCAGGACTATCCAGATGTGTGGAAGTATTTGTCCCACACACCACCTCAGGCCTCACACCAGCAGGGATCGTTCAGATCAACCAGTCCCTGGAAGCACTGTGCTACTGCCTCCTTACAGCACAGACCAAGCTGCGTCAGTCCATAGATGGTGTCAGCGGTGCAGAGGTCCAGGCCATGTTCATCAGTCTCGTTGAGGATATGATCATCGTGGCAGACCGCAGTAGTCTTATTGCTAAGTTCCAGCAGAGGTTGCAGAATGCCCGTCGCAAACTTGACTTTGCTATTTCACCACACCTACGGTTGATTCCGAGCAACATGATCGTGAACATCGAGGACCTCCAAGACAGGGGCTATAACAACATGATAGTCGAGGGGAGTTCCCCCAGTGTCCACTTCGGCTTCAACACTGCCACCAACGCACCTATGCATAGTATGAGCCATACAGTCGTTCCGACCCTGACACTGCAGCCAGTCGACACGGCAGCTCCAGGCGCCCCGACACTGCAGCCAGTCGACATGACACCGCTTCCCATGGTAGCTCTATGTGTGGTGTCAGGCCTAGCTATCGTGGCGCTCGGGATCAGCCTACTCCGCTGCTAGCAAATCAGCTATAAGACTATCCTGACTCTCTACAGTAGCAGTGGGGACCATGGGGAGACACTGAACCAGCTTGGCAAGCTTTACAGCCCCTATACCCGCTGCGGTTCGGCAGCGCATCCTTTTTCTAGCTTGTAGTATCGCATCTGGTCCGCCGAACATGTAAGCCATACTATATAAGGATGGCATCTCTGTACGATCTGGTCAAGGGTTGGTCGATAAACTACCGTTCAGTGAGGATCCAGCAGAGACTAGACGCCGGTGTACGGAGGTGTTTGAGGAGGCCTTCAGTGATAGTCGAATGAATGATGGCTGTCTGTTCGGCTGTTTAGAGTTCGCCCAGGCCGTGCGTGACGGGAGGGGAGTGGACATCAGTGATAAAATCACCCAGGCCGTGCGTGACAGGATGGGAGTGGACATCAGTGATGAAATTCGGGAGATTATCAAACGTCTTTGTTGAGGAACTCTACTATCAGCCTGGCGGATATTACCGTGATCCCCCTCAACTACTCGAGGCTGCACGTCGCAAGGGCCACAACTTCACATTGGAGACAGTTATCCAGTGGCTCAGCCACCAAGCAATGTGGCAGATATACAGACCTCGTCCACGGCACATCAGGCATGCCCATTTCGAGGAAACTGTCCTGAACAGAGTTCACCAGGCAGATCATCTATTCCTTCCACACGACTCGGTTGGTCGTAGGACCTACAAGTATGCCCTCACCATCGTTGATGTCGCCAGCAGGTACAAGGCAGCAGTACCGCTCACAGACAAGTCAGCTGGGCAGGTGGCCCAGGCATTTCAGGGTGTCTACGAGGCGTCGGAAAATCCCCTCCGGAATTGTTGCAGGTGGATGAGGGTAATGAGTTCAGAGGTGAGCCTGCAGCCCTCATGTGGAAACACGGTGTGGCAGTTAGGCGAGGCGGGGTAGCGCATCGTCGTGCCCAGTCTATCGTTGAGCGGTGAAATCAGACACTGGCAGAGAGACTATTCCCACACCAATACGCCAAGGAAATGGCCGCGCCAAGCGAACGTTCTAAAGTATGGGTGAGAGTGCTGCCTGCTGTGGTGGAGTGATCCAATGCCGAGGATACTAGGCTAATCGGGAAAAAGCTGATAGTGGCTATCAGACACTCGGCTGGTCACAGCTCTAGAGGAGTGAACAAGGGAGAGGAGTGCCTACCCCCTGATTCTCTGGTTCGGTACCTGTATGAGCCTGGTGAGCTGGAAGGTGGTCGACGGCGTGCAACAGATCCTAACTGGTCGATAGATGTTCACAGGCTTGACAGGTATGTTGAGGCGGAGGGGCGGCCTACACTGTACTACCTGGCACGCCAGCACGGAGTGCCTAGGCGACCATTTGTCGTAGAAGAGCTTCAGCTAGTCCCTGAAGACACACAGCTACCACCCCATAGGGTGCTAACATGATACTCGATGGGCTCGGTATGGACCTCATCTGGCAGCACATGGTGCTTATCATTGTAAGTGGAGAGTCCGAGTTTTTCCTGCGCATACGTCACCATACCCTGGTGGCGTATGCGTAGGCCTCGATTGGTGGCTCTGTCCAGCCCACCATCGAGGGCGCTGTAGAACCTCTGCCAGGAGATGTCATTCTGCCATTTAGACATTCCCTTGGTCGAGCATTTCATTTGCAAGTTTCTGCTGTTTCAGCACTCTGTGTTCTCCACATAGTAGCACTTGGAGCAGAGAGCAATACCACGAGTGCCTTCGAACTCGAGCTTGAACAATCCTGGAGTGCGGTTAGACCATTTGTCCCATGCCAACCAGTCCTGTTTGCAGGCCTCATACTCCGTTCGCACCTCTAGGCGTATCACCTCATCGAGGTTTGAGCCTGCTATGGCAATATAGGCAGAATCAGTGTCCATCTGCAGGTAGTCGAAGCTGTCACGAGCTACGTAGCGGTCGAGGAAGTCATAGTAGAACTCCAGCATTTGCAGCTTCGCCAGCTCGTATACTGCTATACCCACCTGGAAGGGGCGACGATTGGTGATTTTAGCCTTAGGGATCTGCAATGCGTAGGAATCACCGATCTCCTCTAGATCCTCGAACCATGGGCTATGCAAAGCTCTGTCTACTGCTCGTTCATCCTTAGTGAAGCTCGTGTCGGTATGACGTTCTAATGGCTCGATCAGCTTCCCATATGCACTGTTGCCGAGGAGTTTCAAGAGATCAGCCAATAAGGCTTTACTTTTGTCAACATCCCCGGTACGACATGCCTCAGTAACGGAGTCTACAAACCATTCAAAAGGTTTCTGTGAGGTGAGTCCATAGTGTGATAGATAGCAGTAATCTTTAACCGGTGGGCAAGGTACCACTTGAGTGTTGGTGCATACAATACCCTCTTCTTACCAGAGAGTGCACCAACGAGCTCGCTAGCTCGACCTGTTTTATCAAGGTATGCAAGCATCTCCGAAGGTATAGCCTCTTCTGGGATCTCACGATTACAGAAGATGGGAGACATCTCCTCGAACTTTGGCCATAACACTTTAGGTACCTCAATGTTGACATCAGCAAACCCGAACCAACGATCCGCTAGCAAATCCTGCTTAAAGCGTTCAATATCACTGCCTACACGCCCACCCCACCGTCGTACAGTTTCTTTACCACAAGGCATTGCTTGGGCCATGGTTGACAAATACAGAGCATTTGCATCATAACCAAGGAGACGTTGACATACTCGCTTACCTTGGCGAATTCGGGTAACCCCAGCCTCGTGATATCTCGTGAACACAATGCTCGGACCACCAACAACAGCACCCTTTAACATCTCGTAAGATTCTTTGCCTGGAGAGTAAAGGCTAATATCTGGCTCATGTTCAGCAGTACCACATGTACTGAAGCGACACACGAGGAAGTGACACTGCATCCTTCAGAATGTCAATACCTCGTTCTGTGTAGAATTCTCGCATCTTCTCTAAGGCTTCAATGAACGGGCTAACATCCAAGTTGTTGTAATATCGCAACCAGTCAGCAAATATCTTCATCCCCAGATCTCTGAAGGTCTGCTTACAAGCTTTCCACTCTGACAACTCAAGAAGGTAACCACGTTTGAGCTTGGACCACTACGCAGGATAATCAAGTAGTCCAGGATAGTCAAGCTTCTCAGGTGAGTCGAACCATTCATAAGGTAACCAGCTCTTCTGTTGCGTGCAACCGTAGGCTTTGATCCATTTCTCATAAGAAGCCCCTGGGCCGAGGTAGTTGATTACATCGAGAAACCTCAGTTCAGGCGTAATGAGGAACATTGTCTGGCTAGCCTTCTTGGCGACTTTCACTGTTCCTTTGGATGCAGTAGTAAGTTCATCCACGAAGTACTTCTTGATGAGGTTCAGGTCGTACCGCCCAGAGTTGAACCCGAGCACAGGCACCTGGTCACACCACTCATTGATAAGTCGTTTCTGTCGTTTTGGTAAGTTGTCTAAGTCTGCGGGTAGATACTGTGACCGAACCCTTGCACGGATCGTGGAGGCTCGTAGTTGGATCTCCGACATGAACTCTGAGATCAGCACTTTGGAGTTAGCATTGCAGAGGTGAGTTGGCGAGCTCACGCTACCATCTAAGGAGCAGCTGACTGACACCGAGATTGGTATGTGGACACTCTCGATCGTGAGACTCTCTGTAGGGTGGGTCTTGATCCCATCTAGAAGGCCTTCAAAGTCATAGACAATAAAGTGTGGGTATGGTACTGTCCGCACATGGTGTGGATGCGTGGACAGTGTTTTATACAGCACTCCCACTGTACCACATGCGTGCGTCCAGATGCTCTCAGTTTCTCGTCTCTCGCGACCGTCTTGTGGTATCTTTCATCAGCATCCTCACCACACTGGTGTTGTGAACATCCATGCCAGTGACAGCCATGAAACTGGTATACTGTGTCAGTTGTCGGATCATAACCATCTACGGGAGCACCCTCGATCCAACGCTCACCACCGTGACCACACCTTGCATGGTGTATATGAATTCCACGTTTCTCGACTCATATTCAATCCAACGAGTAGCTGCGGAACTGGTCGGTTGGTAGGGATAGAAGGCCTTCTCGTATGGGGACTGCGGTGCTACTACCTTCTCCCCATGGCAATCGATGGTCGTTTTTCCCTTTGTACAGCGGTCAGCATGGCGATGGAGACTACATGCTTGGGTGAACTGCTGTTGACAGTGCCCACAGCTGAATGTCTGGGCCAGCTTGGAGATGTCCTTAATGAAGAAGGCGTGGTGGTCGTACACTCCTATTACCATGATGGTCTGATAGTGTTCAGGTTTCCTGGTCAGATGCCAGCTACCCTCTTCAGTGGGCTCATAAACACGAATCCCTCTCTTCGCAAATAACTCTACCTTGTCCGGCTGGTCTAGGGACGTCTTTGGTACGTCAGCCACCTGTTCAGGCCATAGAACTGTTTAACAAGCTCTCGTGCAGGAGCTGTACTTCTATCAGCTCTTGCACCCTGTTTGACTGCTAGACATCTCCAGAGGCACATGTTATCTTTGTAGGTATCGAGTGCCACCATTCCCTTCCTCCATCGGAGCCAGAACGGGAGGTGGCCTGTCCCTAGCAGAGGCTGGCGGTCGATGGCAACCTTTACCTCAACGTTGATTGATCTGACGAAGGCCCACATGGTATTGAGCCGATCGATATTGTCTGGGTCGAGGCGGGCTTGCTCTCTGCCCTCCACCCAAGTCTGCGTCTCTCCTAGTGTATTCATCCAGGGACTTCCTGGAGCATTCTTGTGGAAGAGCATTACCCTACCATCCTCGATGTGGCGGATTCGATAGGTGTGGGTATACCGAAGGTAGAAGGCGTTCTGAACAGTCTGCAGCTTCTCCATAATCCGACCTGTATTGTCTCCTTCTAGCCCTCTGAAAAATGTCCAGCATACTGTTCGCCGTCCTCTCTCATCTGTCTCCCTCTCACCGAGACGCTCGTTGAGAATCTGCTGACCTTCTCACCTCATACTCCGGGCTAGGGTTTCAGATCTCGGTCCCCTCATTAATCGTCTTCTGATTCGGTGTACGAGAGGTGTTCAGTTCATTTTGTCACAAGATTGCACGATTTCTTGCTGCACATTTTTGGTCAATTGTCTCACTCACAATACCTTTTTACAAAGCCCACGAGCTTACCGACACACTAGTTTAGTTTGTTAAAAGTTTTCAACATGCCAAGACATAAAATAAGCGAGAGAGCGGATGGTATAATTCTCCATCTTTTGAGGAGGGGAATGACGCCGTCACTGATCAAAAATGAAGTTTGAAAGAAAATATCAGTGTCAGTGTGATGACCATTTATCGCGTAACATCGGAAAAGAACGACAATTGACGAATCTAACACATGGAAAATCTGCTACGTTGAAAATCAGAAGAAGACGAACTGTAGTATCAAAACAAGTGATAGGAAAAGTGAAGAAAATGATAGCAAGAATTAACCCACCGACACAACGTGAGATGAGCAATCTATTAGGAATTAGTTTGGGATCCGTAAATAACACCATAAACAGTGTTATCAAGGCAAAACTGAGAAAACAATGTTTGGTTCATAAACTATCCCTAGAGCAGGTTGAAAAGAGGAGGAAGAGGAGCTGGAGGCTGTACCTGAAGCTGTGTGCGGGGAAGTGGAAAAACTTTGTCACCACAGATGAGGCTATGTTTTATCTAGGTGGAAGCTACGGAAAACGGCGAGTCTGTTATGTTAGGAAAGGACAAATTGATATGGATAAGTTGAAGTTTGTTAAATGTGACAGTTTCACGCCTGGTTTCATGGTATGGGCAGGCGTTAGTCATTACGGAAAGACCAGTCTTAAATTCATTGATCGGAATGTGAAAATCAATGCTGATTATTACATCAAACATGTTTTGAGACCCTTTTTGAAACATGATGTTCCCAAATTATTCCCAGAGTACAAACAGAAGGACATGGTTTTTCACCAAGTTAGTGCATCCTCTCATACTGCATGAAAGAGCTTTACATACTTAAAGCAGAACAATGTTAAATTCATTAACCCTGAAGAATGGATGCCGAAGTCATCGGATGCTGCCCCAAAGGACTTTAGTATCTGGGGGATTGTCAAGCCCCGTCTACAGAAGCAGAAAGTTACAAGTCTTAACAGTCTAAAACGTGCTCTCAACACCGAATGGAAGGCACTAAGTCAAACTGTGATCAATAAAGCCCTTTCTTCTTGGCCTAAGCGCTGTAGACTGATATATCATGCTTATCGATCTCAAATTGAACATCTTCTGCAATGAAATTATTTTGTGATAAATTATTGTTGATTAAATACTTATTTGAAATTTGTGACAAAATAAACTGAACACCTCTCGTAGAAGAGGTAGGCGTTCATATGGATGGCTTGCCATCCGAGTTGCTACACCTTTGGCCCGTAAGCTGACATTCGTCTCCTCATACAACTGACGACTCTCACGGAGCAGCTGTGCTTTCTTGTGAGGGTTCCATGGATCCTCAGAGGTGAGCGCCGGAAACCTCCCTGTCTGTTTTGCTCAGGAGAGTCGCTTTAGCCACTCCTCGGCATTGGCATGTGCAATCATCTGGAGCAGGTCGGCTTGGCGGGCCTTAGAACAGCCTCTAAGACCGAATTGCTTTGCCATCACTCGAAGCTGTGTTACAGTAACCATGATGCAAGGTCTAGATTTAGATCTTAAACCTTTCTGACTTACAGTAACCCTGATGCAAGGTCTATATATTAGATCTTAAACATTTCTGAGTGGCGATCAGTACCTGTGGGTGCTGTATATCCCTGTGGATGCCTGTCTCTAAATGGGTGTTCAGACCCTATTATGTGTGGCGTGCAGTAGCTGTGGGTGGTGTATATCCCTGTGGATGCCTGTCTCTAAATGGGCGTTCAAACCCTATTATGTGTGGCGATCAGTACCTGTGGGTGGTGTATATCCCTGTGGATGCCTGTCTCTAAATGGGCGTTCAGACCCTATTATGTGTGGCGATCAGTACTTGTTGGTGGTGTAATCCCTGTGGATGCCTGTCTCTAAATGGGAGTTCAGACCCTATTATGTGTGGCGATCAGTACCTGTGGGTGGTGTATATCCCTGTGGGGGCCTGTCTCTAAATGCGTGGCATGACGCGTTTAAGCTCTTCCATAACTAAACTGAAGTTTCTCCTGGCACAGACCTTCTTGTAGTTCATTCTGTTGGATTGTTTACGCCCCCCCCCCTCCCCCGCATGCTTTACATAGTCCACAGTCTATATAAATACCTGCCCCGCATCCTCTGCACGGTTTCGGCTCAACAGCGGCCTTCTGAATCTGAGCATTGTGTGTCGCACACTATTCTCTAACACAGTTCCTTAAGCATCGAAAAGGCTTACCTCGCATAAGCCATTTGCATGTGTTATAATGCATGTTTGATAAAGTCTATATCAAGATCTTAAACCTTGGGCTGATGGGTGTAGGGCCTGGGTATCTTGTATGTATTTGTGGTTCTCCCGAACAATGGGGTCCACACGCGAGTTTTATATTCTTGGCCATGGCCATTTGTCTAAATGGAAATCCAGTTGTCTAAATGGAAATCCAGTTGAGGGAGGGAAATCCAGTTGAGGGAGGTGATCAGGGAGATGATATTTTTCTACTGCCGGCTAGTAGTATAATCTCCTTTCCTCCTCCATCCCGACTCCTTTCCATGTTGGCATACCATTCACTTTCACTCATCCATGTGCTCTAATGGATTTCTAACATAAATACATATAGGCCTATGTTAATCAATGTTGTTTTATTATTATAAGTCCAATGTAACGTATGTATGAGAGCACAAAAATCGGTGCATTTATTGCTTAAATAAATAGGACGAATTTGTATAGGGTCGAAATGTCCTAAATACGTACGCCCATGTATAGTACATTCGAAGCTAATTTTTAATCATGCGTGGAGGGCATTCTGGTAAATCCAGTCCACGAGATTCACAACAACGCATCTGCCCATTGTCAGTGATATCCGCGAACATTATTGCATCTTTTACCGTGGCCTACGCCATTAAATAGTTGCACTAGTCCAATAACGTTATAAGATTTGCACCGACGTATCGTGCTATTTGGGGAAATACAAACAACTTCATGGTAACTATGACGTCATAATGAAATGTCGTCCGCTAGAATTTTTAGATCGCGTTTATCCAGACACAGGCTACAAAAAACGGGAATTAATGCATGTCTGCGAGTATATACATAAATGTACTTTCCATCCGGGTGCGAATCGCGTGGCACCCGGGCTTAAATTTCCTGCTATCAGCGCTAAATACATACGACATTGACATTGACAACAACGACTTTCCATGGCCATGAGCATTAACAATAATACGAGACAGGGAACCAAACATATTGCATTTACAGACGCATAAAATAGGAATAAATAAAGCTTGTATCTGGTCCGCATCAGACGATTGAACCATTGTACATTCTGAAGTAAATGTACGCTATTTCGTGATAACAATAGGCCCCCCTATCACACAAATTTTGGACATTGAAAATGCGCAGTGGGTTGCCCTAAAATAACTAGGGGAACATACGCATAATGAAGAACCAAATCCCATAATGCAACGGGGGCCCATGAAGAAACCACAAAAGCTATATCATAAGCCGAAACCGGAACCGAAAAAAACCTCGCTACCGGAAACGAAGTTTTCTCAGTCGCATGGTATATTATGTATTTTAGCCTGGCTCCCTGTCTCATTTTCGGTTGATTTTTCCTCATTACACGTACGTACATGTTATTTATATACGCTCACTGCGTTCGCGATGGCTTCGCGTTTCGCGCGCAGCCATCGCTCACTGCGTTCGCTATTAACCTCCTCCACTCAAGATACGTCAAATGCTTTGAATTTTAAGAAATACTTTACAGTAAGTTTTCCTGTTCTGGTGAATATTTTTAAATGAATTTTCCTGGAAGCGGTATATGGAACTTCAAGTTAACTTTGCTAAATCATATTCAGCCACATTTGCACGGAAGTCTGTGATTAATATATACATGCTGATGCTGATATATTTCCAGCAGATCTGATGGCAAAACCTACATGTTTAGGATAATGACTGTATGCGTATCAATCCCGCTACGAGTTAAAGGCAAGAGCCGCCCTTCTTCAGAGATTGCCTACCACCGTCTCCGTCAGAGATTATCTACCCCACCCCTTCCGTCAGAGAGTATCTAACACCCCCACCTTTCCGTCAGAGACTATCTACACCAACCTTCTGTCAGAGATTATCTACTCTGGTCTTCCATCAGAGATTATCTACCCTCGCCTTCCATCAGAGATTATCTACACTCGCCATTATTCAGACATTGCGTACCATCGCAGGGCTCCAATTGTTACCATACCACGTCTGTCTTCAAAGATTGCGTGCCGTTGCCTTTCATCGGAGATTGCATACCCTCGACCTTCATCGGAGATTGCATACCTGCTCCCTCCGTCAGAGATTATCTGCCCTCACCCTCCCGCATAGATTGCATACCTTCTCCATTCGTCAGAGATTATGTACCATCGCCTTTTGTCAGAGATTGCATAGCCTCGCCCTTCGTCAGAGATTATCTACCCTCGCCCTCCATCAGAGATTGCATACCTTCGGTCTCCATCAGAGATTATCTACCCTCGCCCTTTGTCAGAGATTATCTACCCTTGTCCTCTGTCAGAGATTATCTACAATCGCCCTCTGCCGGAGATTATATACCATCGCCCTCCATCAGAGATTGCACATACCATCGCCCTCCATCAGAGATTATCTACCCTCACCCTTTGTCAGAGATTATCTGCCCTCGCTCCTTGTCAGAGATTGAATATCTTCGCCCAACGTCATAGATTGTCTAACCTCGCCCTTTGTCAGAGATTATCTACCCTCGCCTTTTGTCAGAGATTATCTACTCTCTCGCTCCATCAGAGATTAGCTACCCTTGCCCTTCATCAGAGATTGCATAACCTCGCCCTCCAGCAGAGATTATCTACCCCCACCATTTGTCAGAGATTATCTACAATCGCCCTCTGCCTGAGATTATATACCATCGCCCTCCATCAGAGATTGCACACCATCGCCCTCCATCAGAGATTATCTACCTTCACTCGTTGTCAGAGACTATCTACCATCGCCCTCCATCAGAGATTGCATACCCTCGCCCTTCACCAGAGATTATCTACCCTTGCCCTCCATCAGTAATTGCATATCTTCGTCATCCATCAGAGATTATCTACCCTCACCCTTTGTCAGAGATTAGCTAGCATCGCCTTCTGCCAGAGATTATCTATCCACGCCCTCCGTCAGAGATTGCATACCCTCACCTTTTGACAGAGATTATCTACCCTCGCCCTTTGGTAGAGATTATCTACCCTCTCCCTCCATCAGAGATTAGCTACCCTTAGCCCTTCATCAGAGATTGCATAACCTCACCCTCCATCAGAGATTATCTACCCTCACCATTTGTCAGAGATTATCTACAATCGCCCTCTGCCAGAGATTATATACCATCGCCCTCCATCAGAGATTGCACACCATCGCCCTCCTTCTGAGATTATTTACCCTCACCGTTTGTCAGAGATTATCTACCCTCACTCGTTGTCAGAGATTTTCTACCCTCGCCCTCCGTCAGAGATTACATATCCTCGCCCTTCATCATAGATTATCTACCCACGCCCTCCGTCAGATATTGCATACCTTCACCATCCATCAGAGATTATCTACCCTCACCCTTTGTCAGAGATTATCTACGCTCACCCTTTGTCAGAGATTATCTACCCTCGCCCTCCATCGGAGATTGCATACCCTCGCCCTTCACCAGAGATTATCTACCCTCGCCCTCCGTCAGAGATTATCTACCCTCGCCCTCTGTCAGAGATTATCTACACTCGTCCTTTGTCAGAGATGATCTACCCTCACCCGTTGTCAGAGATTATCTACCATCGCCCTTCGCCCGAGATTGCATAAACTCGCCCACCATCAGAGATTATCTACCCTCGCCCTTTGTCAGAGATTATCTACCATCGCTCTTTGTCAGAGATTATCTACCCTTGTCTTCCATCAGATATTGCATGTCTTCGCCCTCCGTCAAAGATTATCTGGCCTCGCAGTTTGTCAGAGATTATCTACCGTCGCCCTTTGTCAGAGATTATCTACCCTCTCCCTCCATCAGAGATTAGCTACCCTTGCCCTCTGTCTGAGATTATCTACATTCGTCCTCTGTGATTATATACCATCACCATCCACCAGAGATTGCATAACCTTGCCCTCCAGTAGAGATTATCTACCCTCACCATTTGTCAGAGAGTATCTGCAATCGCCCTCTGCCAGAGATTATATACCATCGCCCTCTATCAGAGATTGCACACCATCGACCTCCGTCAGAGATTATCTACCTTCACTCGTTGTCAGAGATTATCTACCATCGCCCTCCATCAGAGATTGCATACACTCGCCCTTCGCCAGAGATTATCTACCATTGCCCTACATCAGAGATTGCATACCTTCGTCATCCATCAGAGATTATCTACCCTCACCCTTTGTCAGAGATTATCTAGCCTCGCCTTCTGCCAGAGATTATCTATCCATGCCCTCCGTCAGAGATTGCAAACGTTCACCTTTTGTCAGAGATTATCTACCCTCGCCCTTTGGTAGAGATTATCTACCCTCTCCCTCCATCAGAGATTAGCTACCCTTGTCCTTCATCAGAGATTGCATAACCTCACCCTCCAGCAGAGATTATCTACCCTCACCATTTGTCAGAGATTATCTACAATCGCCCTCTGCCAGAGATAATATACCATCGCCCTCCATCGGAGATTGCACACCATCGCCCTCCGTCAGAGATTATCTACCCTCGTCCTTTGTCAGAGATTATCTACCCTCACTTGTTGTCAGAGATTATCTACCGTCGCCCTCCGTCCTAGATTGCATACCCTCGCCCTTCATCAGAGATTATCTACCCTCGCCCTCCGTCAGGGATTGCATACCTTCACCATCCATCAGAGATTATCTACCCTCACCCTTTGTCAGAGATTATCTACCCTCACCGTTTGTCAGAGATTATCTACCCTCGCCCTTCATCGGAGATTGCATACACTCGCCCTACACAAGAGATTATCTACCCTCGCCCTCCGTCCGAGATTGCATACCTTCGCCATCCATCAGAGACTATCTACCCTCAGCCTTTGTC
The DNA here is from genome assembly GCA_034401795.1 of Chaetoderma sp. LZ-2023a. Taxonomy (NCBI): domain Eukaryota; kingdom Metazoa; phylum Mollusca; class Caudofoveata; order Chaetodermatida; family Chaetodermatidae; genus Chaetoderma; species Chaetoderma sp. LZ-2023a. The sequence continues at coordinate 21,376,031 of CM067372.1, forward strand.
AGAGATTATCTACCCTCGCCCTTTGTCAGAGATTATCTACCCTCTCTCTCCAGAAGAGAGTGCATACCTTCGCCATCTATCAGAAATTTTCTGCCCTCAACCTTTATCAGAGATTATCTACCTTCGCCCTCCGTCAGAGATTATCTACCCTCGTCCTTTGTCAGAGATTATCTACCCTCACCCGTTGTCAGAGTTTATCTACCCTCGTCCTTCGTCAGAGATTGCATACACTCGCCCTACGTAAAAGATTATCTACCCTCGCCCTCCATCAGAAATTATCTACTGTCACCCTTTGTCAGAGATTATCTACCATCGCCCTTCGCCCGAGATTGCTTAAAGTCGCCCACCATCAGAGATTATCTACCCTCGCCATTTGTCAGAGATTATCTACCTCGCCCTTTGTCAGAGATTATCTACCCTCTCCCTCCATCAAAGATTAGCTACCCTTGCCGTCTGTCTGAGTTATCTGCAATCGTCCTCTGTGATTATAGATCATAGATTTCACACCATCGCCCTCCGTCAGAGATAATCTACGCTCGCTCTTTGTCAGAGATTATCTACCATCGCCCTCCGGCAGAGATTGCATAAGCTCGCTCAGCATCAGAGATTAACTGCCCTCACCATTTGTCGGAGATTATCTACCCTCATCCTCCATCAGAGATTGGATACCCTCGCCATCCGTCAGAGATTGTCCAGCCTCGTCCTCCGTCAGAGATTATCTACCTTCGCCATCTGCCAGAGATTATCTGTCCATGCCTTCCGTCAGAGATTACATCCCCTCACCTTTTGTCAGAGATTATTTACCCTCGCCCTTTGCCAGAGTTTATCTACCCCCTCCCTCCATCGGCGATTATCTATCCTTGCCCTTCATCAGAGATTGCATAACCTCACCTTCCAGCAGAGATATCTACCCTCACCATTTGTCAGAGATTATCTACAATCGCCCTCTGCCAGAGATTATATACCATCGCCATCCGACGGAAATTTATACCCTCGCCCTCCATCAAGGATTATCTACTTTCACCCTCCGCCAGGGATTGCATAAACTCGCCCACCATAAGAGATTATCTACACTCGTCCTTTGTCAGGGATTATCTACCCTCATTCATTGTCAGAGATTATCTACCCTCGCACTTCGTCAGAGATTGCATGTACTCGCCCTACATAAAAGATTATCTACCCTCGCCCTCCATCAGAGATTATCTACCCTCACCCTTTGTCAGCGATTATCTACCATCACACACCCCCGCCAGAGATTGCATAAGCTCGCCCACCATCAGAGATTATCTACCCTCGCCCTTTGTCAGTGATTATCTACCCTCGCTCATTGTCAGAGATTATCTACCCTCGCTCTCCATCAGAGATTGCATGTTTTCGCGCTTCGTCAGAGATTATGTATCCGAGCCCTTCGTCAGAGATGATCTATCCTCGCCCTCCCTCATAGATTGCATACCCTCTCCAATCATCAGAGATTATATTCCCTCGCTCTTTGTCAGCGATAATCTACCCTCGCTCTCCATCGGAGATTACATGTTTCGCCCTTCATCAGAGATTGTCCACCCTCGTCCTCCGTCAGAGATTATCTACCCTCACCTTCTGCCAGAGATTATCTATCCCCGCCCTCCATCAGAGTTTGCATCCCCTCACCTTTTGTCAGAGAATATCTACCCTCGCCCTCCGTCAGAGATTGCATACCCTCGACCGTCGTCAGAGATTGCATACATTCGCCAGCTGTCAGAGATTATCTACCCTCGCCCTTTGTCAGAGATTATCTACCCTCTCCCTCCATCAGAGATTATCTACCCTCGCCCTCCGTCTGAGATTGTATACCCTCGACCTTCATCAGAGATTGCCTACATTGGCCCTCTGTCAGAGATTATCTACCCTCGCCCCTTGTCAGAGATTTTCTACCCTCTCCATCCAGCAGAGATTATCTAGCCTCACCATTTGTCAGAGATTATCTACAATCGCCCTCTGCTAGAGATTATATACCATCGCCCTCCATCAGAGATTGCACATCATCACCATCCATCAGAGATTATCTACCCTCGTCATTTGTCAGAGATTATCTACCCCTCTCCCTCCATCAGAGATTATCTACCCTCGCCCTCCGTCTGAGATTGCATACCCTCGACCTTCGTCAGAGATTGCATACCTTCGCCATCCATCAGAGATTATCTACCCTCACCCTTTGTTAGAGATTATCTACCCTCACCATTTGCCAGAGATTATCTACAATCGCCCTCTGCCAGAGATTATATACCATTGCCCTCCATCAGAGATTATCTACCCTCTCCCTCCAGCAGAGATTATCTACCCTCACCATTTGTCAGAGATTATCTACCCTCACCCTTTGTCAGAGATTATCTACCCTCGCCCTCCATCAGAGATTGCATACCCTCGCCCTTCATCAAGGATTATCTACCATCGCCCTCCGCCAGGGATTGCATAAACTCACCCACCTTCAGAGATTATCTACACTCGTCCATTGTCAGAGATTATCTACCCTCACTCGTTGTAAGAGTTTATCTACCATTGTCCTCCATCAGAGATTATCTACCCTCACCTTTTGTCAGAGATTATCTACCCTCACCCTTCGTCAGAGATTATCTACCCTCGCCCTCCATCAGAGATTCCATACCCTCGCCCTTCATCAAGGATTATCTACCATCGCCCTCCGCCAGGGATTGCATAAACTCGCCCACCATCAGAGATTATCTACACTCGTCCATTTGTCAGAGATTATCTACCCTCGCCCTTTGGTAAAGATTATCTACCCTCGCCCTCCGTCGGAGATTACAAATTCGCCCTCAGGAATTATCTACTCTTGCCCTTCGTCAGAGATTGCATACACTCGGCCACCATCAGGGATTATCTACCCTCACCTTTTGGCGAAGATTTTCGACCCTCGTCCTCCGTCAGAGATTAATTACCCCCGGCTTTTGTCAGAGATTATCTACCCTCGCCCTCCCTCAGAGATTGCATCCCCTTACCTTTTGTCGGAGAGTATCTACCCTCGCCCTCCGTCAGAGATTGCATACATTCGCCCTCTGTCAGAGATTATCTACCCTCGCCCTTTGTCAGAGATTATCTACCCTCGCCCTCCGTCTGAGATTGCATACCCTCGACCTTCGGCAGAGATTGCATACATTCGCCCTCTGTCACAGATTATCTACCCTCACCATTTGTCAGAGATTATCTACCCTCACCCTTTGTCAGAGATTATCTACCCTCGCCCTCCATCAGAGATTGCATACCCTCGCCCTTCATCAAGGATTATCTACCATCGCCCTCCGCCAGGGATTGCATAAACTCGCCCACCTTCAGAGATTATCTACACTCGTCCATTGTCAGAGATTATCTACCCTCACTCGTTGTAAGAGTTTATCTACCATTGTCCTCCATCAGAGATTATCTACCCTCACCTTTTGTCAGAGATTATCTACCCTCACCCTTCGTCAGAGATTATCTACCCTCGCCCTCCATCAGAGATTCCATACCCTCGCCCTTCATCAAGGATTATCTACCATCGCCCTCCGCCAGGGATTGCATAAACTCGCCCACCATCAGAGATTATCTACACTCGTCCATTTGTCAGAGATTATCTACCCTCGCCCTTTGGTAAAGATTATCTACCCTCGCCCTCCGTCGGAGATTACAAATTCGCCCTCAGGAATTATCTACTCTTGCCCTTCGTCAGAGATTGCATACACTCGGCCACCATCAGGGATTATCTACCCTCACCTTTTGGCGAAGATTTTCGACCCTCGTCCTCCGTCAGAGATTAATTACCCCCGGCTTTTGTCAGAGATTATCTACCCTCGCCCTCCCTCAGAGATTGCATCCCCTTACCTTTTGTCGGAGAGTATCTACCCTCGCCCTCCGTCAGAGATTGCATACATTCGCCCTCTGTCAGAGATTATCTACCCTCGCCCTTTGTCAGAGATTATCTACCCTCGCCCTCCGTCTGAGATTGCATACCCTCGACCTTCGGCAGAGATTGCATACATTCGCCCTCTGTCACAGATTATCTACCCTCGCCCCTTGTCAGAGATTATCTACCCTCTCCCTCCAGCAGAGATTCTCTACCCTCACCATTTGTCAGAGATTATCTACAAATATATACCATCGCCCTCCATCAGAGATTGCACATCATCACCCTCCATCAGAGATTATCTACCCTCGTCATTTGTCAGAGATTACCTACCCCTCTCCCTCCATCATAGATTATCTACCCTCGCCCTCCGTCTGAGATTGCATACCCTCGAACTTCGTCAGAGATTGCATACCTTCGCCATCCATCAGAGATTATCTACCCTCACCCTTTGTCAGAGATTATCTACCCTTACCATTTGCCAGAGATTATCTACAATCGCCCTCTGCCAGAGATTATCTACCCTGCACTCCGTCAGAGATTGCATACCCTCGCCCTCCATCAAGGATTATCTACCATCGCCCTCCGCCAGGGATTGCATAAACTCGCCCACCATCAGAGATTATCTACACCCGTCCATTGTCAGAGATTTTCTACCCTCACTCGTTGTCAGAGATTATCTACCCTTGCCCTCTTTCAAGGATTATCTACCCTCACCATTTGTCAGAGATTATCTACCCTCGCCCTTTGGTAAAGATTATCTACCCTCGCCCTCCGTCAGAGATAGCATACCCTCGCCCTCAGGGATTATCTACTCTTGCCCTTCGTCAGAGATTGCATACACTCGGCCACCATCAGAGATTATCTACCCTCACCTTTGGCGAAGATTTTCGACCCTCGTCCTCCGTCAGAGATTAATTACCCCTGGCTTTTGTCAGAGATTATCTACCCTCGCTCTCCGTCAGAGATTCCATACCCTCGCCTTTTGTCAGAGGTTATCTACCCACGCCCTCTGGCAGAGAATGCATACCCACGCCTTTTGTCAGAGGTTATCTACCCCTCGCCCTCTGTCAGAGATTGCATACCCTCAGCTTTTGTCAGAGATTATCTACCCTCGCCCTCCGGCAGAGATTGTATACCTTCGCCTTTTGTCAGAGGTTATCTACCCACGCCCTCTGGCAGAGAATGCATACCCACGCCTTTTGTCAGAGGTTATCTACCCACGCCCTCTGGCAGAGAATGCATACCCACGCCTTTTGTCAGAGGTTATCTACCCCTCGCCCTCTGTCAGAGATTGCATACCCTCAGCTTTTGTCAGAGATTATCTACCCTCGCCCTCCGGCAGAGATTGTATACCTTCGCCTTTTGTCAGAGATTATCTACCCTCGCCCTCCATCAGGGATTATCTACTCTCGCTCTTGGTCAGAGATTGCATATCCTCGCCCCTCGTAAAAGAATATACCTCCATCAGAGACTATCTATCCTCACCCTTTGTCAAAGATTATCTACTCTTGCCTTTTGTCAGATATTATCTACCCTCGCCCTCCGTCGGAGATTGCATACCCACGCCCTCCATCAGGGATTATCTACTATCGCCCGTCGTCAGAGATTGCATACACTCGCCATTCATAAAATATTATCTACTTTCGCCCTACATCAGAGATTATCTACCATCGCCCTCCGCCAGGGATTGCATAAACTCGCCCACCATCAGAGATTATCTATGCCCGCACTTTGTCGGAGATTATCTACCCTCGCCCTCCGTCAGAGATTATCTCCCCTCGCTCTCTGTCAGAGATTATCTACCCTCGCCCCCTATCAGAGATTGCATACCTTCGCCCTCCGTCAGAGTTTATCTACCCTCGCACCTTGTTAGAGATTATCTACCCTCGCCCTCCGTCAGAGATTATCTACCCTTGCCCTTCTCTCAGAGATTATCTACAATCGCCCTCCGCCAGAGAGTATATACCATCGCCCCCCGTCAGAGATTATCTACCCTCGCCCTTTGTCAGAGACGATCTACCCTCGCTCTTTGTCAGAGATTATCTACCCTCGCCCTCCATCAAATACTACATGTCTTCGCCCGTCGTCAGAGATTATCTAACCTAGCCCTTTGTCAGAGATTATCTACCCTCGCCATTTTTTTTTAGAGATTATCTACTCTCTCCATCTATAAGAGATTAGCTACCCTTGCCCTCTGTCTGAGATTATCTACAATCGCCCTCTGTGATTATATACCATCGCCATCCGTCAGAGATTGCATACCATCGTCCTCCGTCACAGATTATCTACCCTCGCCCTCCATCGGAGATTATCTACCCTCGCTCTTTGTCAGAGATTATCTACCCTCGCCTTCCGTCAGAGATTGCATACGCTCGCCCTCCATCAGAGATTGCATACCCTCACCTTTTGTCAGAGATTATCTACCCTCGCCTTCCGTTAGATATTGCATACCCTCGCCCTTCATCAGAGATTGCATACCCTCGCCCATCATCAGAGATTATCTACCCTCACAATTTGTCAGAGATTATCTATCCTCGCCCTTTGGTAGACGTTATCTCCCTCGCCTTCCGTCGGAGATTGCATACCCTCGCCCTCCATCACGGATTATCTACTCTCGCCATTCGTCAGAGATTGCATATGCTCGCCCACCATCAGATATTATCCAGCTTCACACTTTGTCGGAGATTATCTACACTCGCCCTCCGTCAGAGATTGGATACCCTCGCCATCACCGTCAGAGATTTTCCACCTTCGTCCTCCATCAGAGATTATTTACTCTCGCCCTCTGTCAGAGATTATCTATCCACGCACTCCGTCAGAGATTGCATACTCTCTTCTTTTGTCAGAGATTATCTACCCTCACCCTCCGGCAGAGATTGCATACCCTCGCCTTTTGCCAGACCTTATTTACCCTTGCCATCCATCAGAGATTGCATACCCTTGCCCGCCGTCAAAGTTTATCTATCCTGGCCCTCCATCAGAGATTATCTACCCTTACCTTTTGTAAGAGATTATCTATCATCGCCCTTTGTCAGAGATTATCTACATTGGCCCTCCGTCAGAGATTGCATACCCTCGTCCTCCATTAGGTTTTATCTACTCTCACCCTTCATCAGAAATTGCATACCCTCTCCCTTCATAAAAGATTGTACCTCCATCAGAGATTATCTACCCTCACCATTTGTCAGAGATTATCTACCCTCGCCCTTTGTCAGAGATTATCTACCCTCGTCCTCCGTCGGAGATTATCTACTCTCGCCCTTCGTCAGAGATTGCATACACTCGCCCTTCATAAAAGATTATCTACCTTCTCCATACAGCAGAGATTATCTACCACTGCCCTCCGCCAGAGATTGTATGTGCTCGCCCACCATCAGAAATTATTTATGCTCACCCTTTGTCGGAGATTATCTACCCTCGCCCTCCATCACAGACTAGATACCCTCGCCATCCTTCAGAGATTATCTCACCTCGCTCTCTGTCATTGATTATCTATCCACGCCCTACGTCAGAGATTGCATACCCTCGCTCTCCATCAGAATTGCATACTCTCGCCCTCCATCAGAGATTATCTACCCTGATTCTTTGTCAGAGATTATCTACTCTCGCCTCCGAGCAAGATTATCTACCAACACCTTTTTGCAGCGAGTGTCAGAGATTATCCATCCTCGCTTTTTGTAAGAGATTATCTACCATCGCCCTCCGCCAGAGATTGCATGTGCTCGGCCACCATCAGAGATTATCTATGCTCGCCCTTTGTTGGAGATTATCTACCCTCGCCCTCCGTCAGAGACTGGATACCCTCGCCATCCATTAGCGATTATCTACCCTCGCTCTCTGTCAGAGTTTATCTATTCACGCCCTCCGTCAGAGATTGCATACACTCGCCCTTCGTCCGTGATTGCATACCCTCGCCCTTTGTCAGAGATTATCTACCCTCGCCCTCCATCAGAGATTATCTACCCTAGCCTCCGAGTGAGATTATCAACCAGCACCCTTTTGCAGCGAGTGTCTACAATAGTCCTGCTGAGAGTGCTCCACCCCCGCAAATCTCCAGACGTTGCAGTCCCTTGTCCTTCTTTAGAGATGGCATACCCTCGTGCTTCTTCAGATTGTCGAGTTTAGCTTGTCGTCAGTGATTCTCGATGTCCTCCTTCCACCAGAGCGTGTAGCATTCCGCCTTCCTTCAAAGATCGTCTAGATTAGATTGTTGAACTCTGCCCTTCTTCAAAGAGTGTCTACCTCCACCCTTCTTCAGAAATTGTGGACATCCGCCCTTCTTCAGAAATTGTGCACCTCCGCCCTCTTCAGAAATTGTCGAATTTAGCCAACATCTGTCCTTCTCCCGCGACTGTCTACGCTCACCCTGCTTCATAAATTTCAGACCTCTGCCTTTCTTCAGAGATTGGATACTATCGCCTTTCTTCTGGTGCAGTTTATTAGGATCAAGGACAAATATTGGAAATCATGGTACCGGTCTCTGTCAACCTACTTTCGTCTGCATACATTTGAGTCAAATATGATCAATAATTTGTGGAAAAATCCACAGACAGGCGCACAGACAAGGAAACATCCACAGACAGGCGCACAGACAAGAACACATCCTCGGGAAGGCGCACAGACAGGAAAACGTCCACGGGCAGGCGCACAGACAAGAAAACATCCACGAACAGGCGCATAGACAAAAACATCCATGTACAGGCGCATAGACAGGAAAACATCCACGGACATGCGCACAGACAAGAACACATCCACGGAAAGGCGCATAGACAAGCAAACATCCATGTACAGGCGCATAGACAAGAAAACATCCACGGACATGCGCACAGACAAGAACACATCCACGGAAAGGCGCATAGACAAGCAAACATCCATGTACAGGCGCATAGACAAGAAAACATCCAAGGACATGCGCACAGACAAGAAAATATCCACGGACAGGCGCACAGACAAAAACACATCCACGGACAGGTGCATAGAGAAGAAAACATCCACGGACAGGCACATAGACAAGAAAACATCCAAGGACATGCGCACAGACAAGAACACATCCACGGACAGGTGCATAGATAAGAAAACATCCATGGACAGGCGCACAGACTAGAAAAACATCCACGAGACAGGCGCATAGACAAGAAAACATCCATGGATAGGTGCATAGACAAGAAAACAGCGACGGACAGGTGCATAGACAAGAAAACAGCCACGGAAAGGTGCATAGACAAGAACACATTCACGAACATGCGCACAGACAAGAAAACATCCACGGACAGGTGCATAGACAAGAAAACATCCATGGTTAGGCACATAGACAGGAAAATATCCACGGACAGGCGCACACACAAGAAAACATCCATGGACATGCGCACAGACAAGAACACATGTGCATAGATAAGAAAACATCCATGGACAGGCGCACAGACTAGAAAAACATCCACGAGACAGGCGCATAGACAAGAAAACATCCATGGATAGGTGCATAGACAAGAAAACAGCGCCGGACAGGTGCATAGACAAGAAAACAGCCACAGACAGGCGCATAGATAAGAAAACAGCCACGGACAGGTGCATATACAAGAAAACATCCACGGATAGGTGCATATACAAGAAAACAGCCACGGACAGGCGCATAGACAAGAAAACGTCCACGGACAGGCGCATAGACAAGAAAACATCCACAGACAGGCGCATTAACAAGAAAACATTCACGGAGAGGTGCATAGACAAGAAAACAGCCACGGACAGGCGCATAGACAAGAAAACGTCCACGGACAGGCGCATGGACAAGAAAACATCCACGGACAGGCGCATAGACAAGAAAACAGCCACAGACAGGCGCACAGACAAGAAAACATCCACGGACAGGCGCATAGACAAGAAAACAGCCACAAACAGGCGCACAGACAAGAAAACATCCACGGACATGCGCATAGATAAGAAAACAGCCACGGACAGGCGCATATACAAGAAAACATCCACGGCCAGGCGCATATACAAGAAAACATCCACGGATAGGTGCATAGACAAGAAAACATCCACTGACAGGCGCATAGACAGGAAAACATTCACTGACAGGCGCATAGACAGGAAAACAGCCATAGATAGGTGCATAGACAAGAAAACAGCCACGGACAGGCGCATAGACAAGAAAACAGCCACGGACAGGCGCATATACAAGAAAACATCCACGGCCAGGCGCATATACAAGAAAACATCCACGGATAGGTGCATAGACAAGAAAACATCCACTGACAGGCGCATAGACAGGAAAACATTCACTGACAGGCGCATAGACAGGAAAACACCCATGGATAGGTGCATAGACAAGAAAACAGCCACGGACAGGCGCATAGACAAGAAAACATCCACGGACAGGCGCTCAGACAAGAACACATCCACGGACAGGCGCATGTACAAGGAAACAGACACGTAGATAGGCGGGACAGACAAATAGATACGCGGACAGACACACGGCTAAGACAAAGCCCATGGAATAAAAACGAAGGGAAGAAAATATCTTCTGAAATCAATTATATATAAAAATATATATTTTGAAACTAATTTAACTGGTCTGTGTTGCTGCCTATATGGCAGCAACAGTGCCCAGTTAAATTATTTCAAAATATTCAACAGAACGTGTATTATATAGAAAAGACAAATAATTCATACATTTGGCGGACTATTCAATGTTCATGGCGGAGCTAGATACGTAATTCATTATGCATTTAATTGTGACGTCAGCCTAGATGTAATGTAAATGATTGTTACGTCATATACTCGAGTGACAGATCGTATCCATCCTATAATCACGTGATGTTGTTATAGCGTAAAGCTCGTATTGTTGATGCGGGATATTGATGGCGGGTAAATACAGGATAGATCGATCGATCAATGTTAGCCGCGTACGAGAGACATGCGAGATGAAGGATATCAAGCGCTTCAGTAGATGTACAACTTGTACTGCCGCCATTTTATGGTGACAAGAATTACCAGTAACTGATGGTCGTTGCGCGTACGCCTAGACAGTTACTGATCCAACGGGAGGCGATCGTTAGAGTAGAGGCAATGTATTTTCGGCGGAAACTAGTGGTATGGTTGGTGGTGGGATGGGGTGGGTGTTAGTAAGATCGGATTGTACCCTCCATTTTAGTAAGAACGTATGCTCAAAATGTGCTGGTATCAGCACGCTACTCAGTATGTCACATCCACCATCATTGCTTAGATAGGACAGATGTAGTGGTGGTTGTCTTGTTGTTGTTGTTGTTGTTGATGGCGGGCGGTGGTGTTGGTGTTGGTGTTGGTGTTGGTGTTGGTGTTGGTTGGTGGTTGGTCGTCGTCGTCGTCGTCGTCGTCGTCGTCGTCGTCGTCGTCGTCGTCGTCGTCGTCGTCGTTGTCGTCGCCGTTACGGTCCCGGTTGTCATCATCGTTGTTGTCATCATACATTTGGTCGTGGTCATGATCGTCGTCGTCGTCGTCGTCGTCGCCGTCGTCGTCGTCGTCGTCGTCGTCGTCGTCTTCGACACCGTTGCGGCCGTCGTCGTCGTCGTCTCCGCCGCCACCGCTGCCGTCGTCGTCGTCGGCTTCGACACCGTTGCGGCCGTCGTCGTCGTCGTCTCCGCCGCCATCGTCGTCGTCGTCGTCATCGTTGTTCTCGTCGTCAATGTCGACGTCGTCAACGTGGACGGCGTTGTCACCATTCTAAAAATTGATGTCATTTTGTTTGATTCGGACAATTTTGACCATGTTATCATTATGTGTTGCATTTTTGATAGTTTCGTCAGTTGACGTTCGTCTGATGGCATCACATGTCGTCATCACATCGTCCAGTAGATTGTATTCCTGGCAGATATGTGATCTAACTTCCACGCCAAATACTGTGTTCTGGCCACATACCGTGAATGGCACTGAATGCGCAAAATGCATGGGAGGTTTATATAGCTAACGTATGTAATATTTCATCAACAGAACGGTATGTCAGATGCTTACTCATTCCCAATGCTACACACTATTTATCCAACCCCACTTCTTGAATCACGCACACATCTGGACATGCAGCGTAATGCAGTGCGTGATATAGTCCACGTCTCCTGCGTCAGTCTATCCATATATCTCTCATAGTGCGGGTACAGGGTCAGAGTAGACTCGTACTATTATTAATATTGTTTTGTGGGATATTGTTCTTTACTTATAAAACTAATGTTTGCTACTTTTGAAGTTAGTATTTGAAATATTCTTTCAAAATTCTACATTGGCAAACTTTTATCGTGTTGACCCGGTGCAGATTTAAGCAGGAGACCTCGGATTCGCTATGGCTGTTGTGCAAATCAGAACAGGAGACACTGGAACACTTTCTAATCAGATGTCCCGCTCTAGAACCTGTAAGGCTGTCAGCCATTGAGTCTATAGACGCGTGCCGTAAGAAATATTGTCAGACCAGCATTGGTAACTACTCAGCTGAAGAAGTAATCCAACTGATTCTGGATTGTACAAGGACTCTAGATCCCGAACTTTTAACAACATAGTTCATGGGCGCATTAGAGTATCATGCCAGACGGCTGACATATCTTTTACACACTCACAGGTTTACTTTACTTAGCAGCCCAAATCTGGCCACATTCGCTACATTACAGCTATCTTCTAGAGCTTAACTCTTAAGTTACATTTTCCTACCCATACTTTGGATTCTTCTACTCATACATAATATATGGCTCTTGTATGCCTCAGTACTAATTAAAAGGTGGATGTTTTTAAAAGACTACTGAGTCTTCTTTCCCGTTGACAGTCCTGGTGATTGATGATAGATATGTACATAGTCAGCTTGTCATCGTACTAGTGGTCCTAAACCGGACAACCGTTCTAAATCGGACAACCGTATTAAGTGTTAACTGTTAAAAACTGTGATGACAGTGTTTAGACGTTAGGATTCTTACGCATGTGAGTGCGGTTCTCCTACGAAGGAGGTTATGATTTCTACAAGTTACAAGTTGACCACCAGACTTATTTTCAACAGGTTGCCCTACAGGTCAGAAGAAAAAACCGTTTTCCATTCCGATCGCAAGACAGATAGATCTCGGACACACGGCTAAATTGTACGCAAGCTTACTTTTAATGCATACTTTAATGACGTCACAGTAATTGCATGAGAAATTATTCGTTACGTCATTATATGATGTC
>CM067372.1:21394081-21454454 GCA_034401795.1 Chaetoderma sp. LZ-2023a
TCGATCGACCCCAACCGGGACAAAGCGTGGGTGGACCTTAGCTAGAGATGTGCGGGGCATAGCTAAAACTGGATTCCTCCATTTAAATCGGTTTAATGTGGAAACCCACTCCACAGTCAGGATTGTTGATGCTACCTGTTTCTGGAAGTAATTTAGATATTATGACATGGGTGACAGATAGATTTAATTACTTGGTGGAGAGCACGTCTACTATGTGATGGAGAGCCGCCATTAAAAATGATCTAAAAATTGACCAAATATTCTTTAGCATTGTCAGCCTAACACCAGTTACGCTGACATAGTCCAGTCAATCTAGGCCAAAAATATTTTAACCCGGAACAAATTGCAACAGATTTTTTTTACCTCGCCCAGTGTATAGGGGGCCATCATGTCAACATATCAAAAGTCCTCCAAAATTCCAATAGGGGAAAGGGTAAAATTTGCATAATTATTACCAGATTTGGGCCATATCACCTGAAAAATCCATTTTTCTTTATTTCTTTAAAACCGGTATGTAATATATGTGTGACTGGGTATTTTTGGACTTTTTTTAGTAATAAATGAATACGATTGACATATTCTCCACAAATTAAATGTATTGTGTTATGCCACTTGCATGAATTTACCTAATACCATCATTGATATTGATACAATACATATTATATTTTATTATGTCACGGTATTGTGTGTTTCTAAGCTAAGCTAAGATGAAATAGTATGGCATAGGTACCTGGTTTCTACTAATTTCATCTTGCATCAATTATCCAAGTCATCTTCCTCAATGAGCGTTATTGAATTCGAGCAACTGGGACCCTTACAGTCTTCGCAGGCGGATGTGCAGTTGAGCCCATGTTTTCTACAGGTGCATCTCTTTGATTCACAGCCAGTTTTGCAGCTGCATCTAAATGAATACAGTAAATCGTCAGGTGCTGCCAGCATGTCAGTCTTAACAGGCAGCATTTGGTGGTTGAGAACTTTCCAGCCCCATTCTGTTGGATCCATATCTCCAGCATCTCCTCTCCAAACTTGAATTTGGTAGTACACGCGAAGACTGTGAAACTTTGCGGATGCGGGTGTTGGTGGTAAATCTCGTGCTTCAACATACTTGGAACTTTTTGCAACCTTCATCCACTAACAAGTCCTCTAAGAGAAGCGTCTGGTCCAAATGGATTCAGTTCACTAAGGATTTTGAGAATTTTGTAAGTATCATCCATATCACGCTTTATTCGAGATTGTGTGGAATCTTTGTGTTGTTCACTTGAATCACAGTTTACCCCAGAGAGCTCTTGCATTGCATTACACACATCTGCACATGCGGGCATAGACAACAACCAAACAAGACGCTGAAGTTCTGTCATTCCACGACCTCGTGTTAGACCACCACTTGACTTTACACTTCTCATAAGGACCTGCTCAATAACTAGATCAGTAGATAACCCTGCCCAATACATATCACTTCGATGAATGACATGATGACCATTGAGGAAGCTGGTGTGTATATCTGGATGACTTTCAGGTATTTCTAACATCTTTTGTAAATATACATAGACAGACTTGGCGTACCGATTATGCCCAGCGGCTGCAAAATATGGAAGCATCTCACGAACGGTCTGAAGGTGCATGTTCCAATCACCAGTTCGTTCTGCCTTAATGAATTTGCGCAGAATGTCAACCAACTCCATATACAAAAGCCAGAGTCGTGCAGTCCTCTTATCTTTCATGACCACCTTCTCTGAGTCTAGTTTGTCCTTGACATCATGTAATGCATTTTCCGAGGACAATCTTGTAGCTACATACGGATTTTTGATAATGTCATCATAGAGCTCTCCAACTTTAACCAGACTTTTATTTAGGGAACTTTCAATCGTTTCATGTCCTGCAACATTATCATCATTGTCAAACAATTCTTTTGAATGCATTGCAGCGGAATATTCTACTGTGTCAACTTCAGCATCTGCAATTGTAGGTAGTGGTAGGTTGTATGCATTTGCAATCAAGATTGTACTGAGAGAAGCAAAAACCATGAGGTGTCCTCGAACTGCTCGAGAAATTGCCTTTCCACTAAGAATGTGTTTGACAGCATTCTCAGCGTAGACTACCTCTAGAATAGGCGCAAGACCGCTTCCTGCCATTAAGTGACCAATACAGCCAAGGAAGCTCATCTCCATATGAAGACCTCCGAGTCTTAGAATAATTTGCTTTAATGGACTCCAGCTCGGCTCAATCTCTATGATAGTCATAGCTTTCCAAAATAAGGGCTGATCAAATGTAATCACGGGTGCAACATGGTATCGGTTTGCCTGTTCACAAACATAAGTCAAAGTGGAAAAGATGCAGGTCATGTTACTTGGCTCTAGATCTATCATCGGAAGGAAAATAACAGACGATTTACCTGGATAAACTCCTTGGTGAACAGTTTGCATCATGCCAGACCATGACTGTCTCCTTGAACGCAGAAACAAAGAGAAATCCCAGAGGATGCCAATGTCAGCTGTTGGGTCTGTTTGTTCCATCGCAGTTAACTCCTTAAAGGTCAATGGGAAGTTCCTGGTATGCTGAGACTCAAAGTTCCTGATACAGATCTTGCCAACTTGCTTGATATCTTCAGATGTTACATTTATCCTTGGAATAAGTTTGCACGAAAGGTTTCCTGGTGTAACAGATGCAATGATTCCCATTCCATGAAATGTATTATGCCCATCTATTGTGCAAATATTGTGATCCCCATTGTCGGCAACAAACTGAATGAACTCGCCTGATAATGGCTGTGGTCGATCTCCACCATGAAGTGATGCACTGGGCTCAAACTTCTGTATCTCCGCGTATGAACATCCAAATCCGTGCTTGTACAAGGTGTCAACAATAAATCTAGATCCAAATTTATGGTGCATCTCACATGACAGCCCGAACTGCAAAGGTGCCAACATAACTCTAGGACGAGTTCCTTGCATAATAGCCTGTCCAACTGATGCCTGTTTCATTTCTGTGTCTTTTCCAGTAAACAAAATCCGCAATAATTCCCGCAGTGTCTCTGGTAAATAATTCAATGCCTTTACTGGGTCGCTCATTTGCTCCCTTGATGGATAGCTTTCAGATGATGTGCATGAATCAATTAACTTAATATCGTGTCTAAGCAGTTTGGCAGCTGTCTGGATGATTAGCATGCTCTCTGATTTGGAATCCTTTCTCTTCTGTTCCTTATAGAAGTCAGTCAAAATAGTAGATGCTTTAGAACGAAAGGTAACAACGTTTGGCTTACCATTCACAGTGCTAATAAATATTTCATCATTTATTTTATCCTGCATGTATTTTGTACTGTATGCTTTATTCTCTTTATCATCGAGATACTCTTGTATTTTATTAACGAGGTCGTGCAGGGTCAGCTGCTCATCATCATTATTTTCAAGAAATGCCATTGTCGCACTAAATGCTCTTACTCTGTCCAAGTCTTCTGGCCTTCAATGTTTTTGGGATGAGCAAGATGAGTGCAGCTGAGGGATATTTTTCATGGTTCGAAAATTTACGCTGCAGCTTTGATGGTATACTGCATTGACAACGCATAAATCCGGCGTTAAGGCAAGCCGCCCAGCTACAAGTTTGCCCCATTCGTCTTTTCTCTGCTCACAGGCCTCGGCGATACTACATTGAAAGTCATGAGTACTTACTTGATAAATATCATAGCCACGTTTCTTTCCATCTTGAATTTTTGCAGGGTATCCGCATAGCAAACAATGTTCACTAAAATTGAATGTTGGACTTTCTGAACGGAGTGTTCGCATGGGTGGTGGAGATTGTTCAATTTTCTCTGCGTCACGGGCAATCCGCTTGGGATCAATGAACTCCCGTCGACATTTTACATGAACCCTCTGTCCTACTTCAGCTATGACATCGCTTTCACGGGCTCTGCTAGCATTGTTAATACCGTCACAGCCTTTAACTCGAAGCTTAACAGTTTGTGAGCCATTTTCTAGGCTCTGGTTACAAATAACGCATGTATCTAAATCCATGTCCATATTCTGATTGAATTGTATAGAAATTTATTCAAATTGTGAGATAAAAGTGAACATTAAAATGCAATTTATTTTAGATAAAATTTTAAAAGCGAAAAACAAAATTAAACTTACTTTAAATATAATTTTTTTAAATTACCCCGGCCCTGTGCATACAACCATATTTAATCTGTGGTTTGGAGAATTTGTACAAGTGGTTCAAGGCAATATTGCCAATTGCTTACTGTCTTCCGTGACCATGAAATTCAGAGCTTAGACAACATTTCTACTTCGTTTATTTGCGGAATGAAGCAGGTAAGGGAAGTTTCATTATTCGGATAATGGCGGTAGCTAAATATGCGAATTTACCCACTTTCCCATCGAGGGATTTTGGAGGACTTTTGATATGTGAGACCTGGCAGTCCCATGAATGCCGCAGAAAAGAAATAAATTCTGTTGCAATTTGTTCTAGGTTAATTTGTAGTTTTACTGGACTAATACTGTTCAGCGGAACCTTAATTCCTTGTTTTCAGGTATATTTCCACAGTAGTGGCTATCAATTCATGATCATCAATTCCAGCTCTATTTCTATAGCTGGGTGCATGATGTCCATCGTGGAACCAGGGAATTTACTAACGTCAATGCGGCATTATGAAGCGACTTAATTGTTGCTTTCTATAAGATAATTTAGTTTGCCAAACCACTGGTGGAATTCCCTTAACCATAGTCTCCTGTCTCTCCCTGGATCTTCCGGACAGGAGTTACTGGTGGAATGACAATATCTCTGGTAAAATTTTCGTGGACCTTGTCTTCCATCGAAGTCGGATGATACTGACACATTAGAAGGAATCTGGCAGACATTACCGGATGAGATGCAGCATATGTTTGAATCCGAAGAGCTTGATGAAGATGGCCACACACGGGTAAAGGCGCATTTACACACATTCCTGTTTTGGAACCAGTATATTCATGACATACAATTAGCTTTAGATTATATTTCTTCTAGAAAAATACCTGCAAACTGGGCTGATTATCTTAGGTGTGTAACGGAAATATTGTGCTATGTCTTCGCATATGACCGTCATAATTACTCAAGATGGGTTATATCTTGCTGAGATGAAAATGCTACCAGAAAAGAAGTTCATCAATTATTCCAATATGGTAAGCATGTTGTGATCAGAGGGAACACCATTCAACAGTGTGTGGTCTGATTTAGGCCTTGAATAGTCGCTTGCCAGAGATTCCACATCAAGACAAGGGGTCATCATTGGCATCAGCAGGTAGAACAATGCTACTCTAAAGTTGTATCTTACAGTGCATGTGAAAGGTGCCATCATGAGAAATGTTAAGCGCATGTGTGTCCTTGATAATCACCAAGAACTGATTCACCATGATCTGCGTCCAGCTGAGATCAATAAAGATGAGCAAGATAGCCAGGCAGTAATTCAAATTATAAATGACCGAGCAGGAACTCCTTCTTCAGTTGATGCGTCTGATGATGCAGAAGAGCCAAACCAATGAAAATTGCTACTGGTGTAGTAGCACCACGTGCTATAACAAATGCTCTCTTCTCGGCAAAGAAGGAATGGCAAATCGCATTGAAAACTATGCTAAAGACAGATTAGAGTCAAATACAGAAGCATTTAGAATGCCCATAAAGAACCTCAAACTTGCCACATTAGTGAAGATCCAGCCTTCTGGGAAAAAAGTCATCCAAGGAGAAGATGAGATCTCTTGACTCTGACAGAGAATTGTTTGGTAGGCTATTGATTGTATCAAAAGAAAGAAAGCTTGCCCACCAACATATCTTTACCTGTGAGATATCTAGTAGACCGCTGGCTATAGTGGACATGGATGGATCTTTGGCAAAATTAAGCAAGGCACAGTTGCTTAGCTACTGAGAAGGTTTAACGTCTTCCCCATTGGATCAACACACCTTTCTCTCTGAGTTCACGCCTGAGTGAAAATTGAAGCCAGTGGTGGGTCTGGATCTTAAGGTGTGTCGTCATAACTTATCATCATATGCTGGAATCAAGAAGGTTGGAAACTTACTTGATGGCCTAGAAGAGGGTGTCAAGTGTGCCTTTAAACAAGGCGATATTGGGCAATTCATAGCCCATAAGTATGATCTAAAAGAATCAGTCAAGGCAGTTGAACTGAGAAAAAGGGGTCAAACTGCCAAGTCCCCAGAAATTAAGAATAAAATCCAGAGATTAGGAGTTGACAAAGAAAGTGAATGCTTTTGTCTCTAGTCCCATAAACAAAGACACCTTCAATACCTGTTTTCACTGGATTAAAATAGAACAGAAAATTTGACCTTCAGCTAAATCAAATACTGGTTTTGTCTGGCTGGTATAGTGACCATAAAAAGGTTACATGCATTACTTCAAATGATATGCAATATCTGAATGGACTTTACAGTAATGAAGAGGAACCTGACAGTCGGTTCTTTCGTCATGTGTTTGATTCTGCAAAAAGGTTTACGAATGAACAAACCATAATATGGTCACCAGACATAGACGTGTTGCGATTGATGATTTACTTTAATGTGATTTAACATTGGAAACAGACAGAACAACCAAGAGATTCATTTCCATTAACAGCGTCTGTGAAAAGCTTGGTCTCATGCCTTGTTATTGCTTTTTCACG
Source organism: Chaetoderma sp. LZ-2023a (assembly GCA_034401795.1). Taxonomy (NCBI): domain Eukaryota; kingdom Metazoa; phylum Mollusca; class Caudofoveata; order Chaetodermatida; family Chaetodermatidae; genus Chaetoderma; species Chaetoderma sp. LZ-2023a. The sequence goes on from CM067372.1 coordinate 21,400,720, forward strand.
CATTGACTGGGTGCGACATTACCAGTTGTTTCAAAGGCCGGGGAAAGAAGACTGGTTGGAAAATCCTCACTGCCGATGCAGAGAAGTTTTAGGGACTCCCAAAAAAGAATCAACGTCTTCCCTAATGCTACGTCATGCTAGGTCAACATCTCCACAGAGCTAATTATCAATGTGCCATTTGGAAAACCGCATTGGAAGCAACAATTAATATACTATCTTTATGTCGCGGGAATCTTTGATCTACGAATCCATATCCTCTAGAACGAATGGAAACCTATGTTCCCCATGCCGCAGCAAATAATAACCTCAACAGTACCACAGAGCAGTGAGCCCAGGATTTTACCTTTCCTCCATTGTTCGCCGCCACGAACTGGATTGTTACTTTCTTTAATTTCATGCTTTGCTGGTAGGAATATGTGGATGAACTCTGTTTAAGATTCATTCATAAAGAGATTCTCAATTTCTATTTTGCTTGCAACTATTGGGAGTAGTTCGTCAAGGGGGTTCCTACCTCGTCTATGAAATCCACATCGTCGGATTATTCCATCTCTAGCGGCATACTCAGAATGGACAGTGGAGAGTTTGGTCTTGTGGAATTCCCTCACACAAATTTCAAAGCGGCAGCAAGGTAACAGGTGAAAAGCACAGGGATAGACTGTGTGGAGCCGATTGATGTCTCAAACTCTCAATCTAATATTGATGGATTCTCTTTGGCTCTTTTAGTAGTTGGGCCATATGCATTTACTATTGGACACTTAGTGGTGGCGCGTTTTTACATTAGTAGAGTCAGGTCAATCAATGTAATGCGATCACTGACGTATCCAAAACTGATGACATGATACAAGAGCCTTGGTATGATTACAAAGTCTATACCCGGGTATCTGGCCTGTCTGAAGTTGCTGTTCTGGGTGGGTAGCTACCGTAGTCTCTGGAATGCATGTAATATCGAAGCCATAGTGTTCACAGTCTGCACCTAACGTTTGTCTCTTTGTTGTTGCAGTCAGACCACGTACATTATACATGGCTATGGTAAATTCCTGGGAAAACCCCATTGTCTGAGGATGTCGAACACAGTCTCAAGTTTAAAAAGCTTAGAATAATTAGCATTGCCTCTGTATGAGGATGTCATCCGGTAAGCCTTGCTGACTTAGTTTCCTAGCAAAGTTTGTACTTCCAGAGGACACCGGCCCGAAGATGTTATCTTTCTCCCCAAATTATCTCATAATAACACGGTTACAGTCCTTTGATGGAAATGATTAAATTGCTGATAATTAAGTATTTTTAAGAAGTGACACCAGAAAATAGCGACATCCTTATCATTTTAAGACATCATCTCAAGAGAATCAAGTGAGATGTATGATTGTTGAGATACGGTCAATTCACCTTTCCAGAGTATTCATCCATCATCTCACCTCGTATGACGTCATAATAAGCTCAGAGCGTGTATGATGACGCCACAAGCATTACGTCACAAAGGGTTATAGATCGTCATCAAATCCCAAAGAGTCCGACACGCTGTACACATTTTATGTCTGTGTAATTCTTTGCTATTTAGTAAACATGCTGTTGAATATTTTAAAACTAATTTGACTGGGCGCTGTTAGTTTCAAAATATTCAACAGCTTACCTGTGTAGTTTTTTGGAAATTGATAGTCAGGGTGTTCAGAGATCGATCGATCCCAACACGAGCGAGGTGTGGGTGGAGCTTGGCTAGAGATGGGCGGGGCATAGCTAAAACCGGAAAGGTCCATTCTCACAAGTCCTACCGCCGTGACAGTATTAAGGGGAACAGTAAATCGCGACACGATAATTCAATTCAATTAAATAAAGATTGCATCATTCGGCATTTATATATGGATTTACATTTTTACGATAGAGTGAAGACGGAGCCTCTGAGACGACCGGTACATTAGACATAGAACACTGGACCAAACATTATACGTTCACAACACAACATAAAGTTACACATACAGTTTCATCACATAAAGTACAATCACAATCTTTATAGGTGAAATTTATCAAACACAGTAAAATAACTACCTCTACACGATTCCCTTAAACACATTAACATCAATACATACGGTGAACCGGGGAAAGACTAACTCCGACCAGCTCACAGCGCCATTGACTTGTGGTGAAGACTGGAACCTCTGAACTAGTGTATGAAACCACCTTTGCGTGAGAACTCGACATTGGCCGTTGGCTAACAAGGTGATACCCACAATGCCCTCCACTCTGAAATCAAGTCTCTGTATTGCTGGCGGATCGGAGGTAAACTCAATGGACTACAGTCGACCCCGTATCATCTACCTAAGATAATGGACAGAGGGATCAATTTCTAGCTCAGCCCACTTTTACGCGTGTTCTAATAAATTTATATACACTAAATTATGAATTCCCCGAATCCCAATTTCTAGGTAACTATAGAGGCAAGCTGTTGCATATTTAGAAACAATTTTGAATTGCTGCTACGATTGCCCAATGGCAACTATTCAAATTAGCATGAACATATTCAACAGAAAGCTTATCAAATTGCATACTGGTCAATGACATAAAAGTTGCACTCTTGACAGAGTTTCCGTGTTTCATGATATTATAATATGCCAGTACTTGTTGAACCGGAAAAAATGGTTAGTGATGGAGTTCCATGTCCTAGAGGTTGACTGTTGTTATCTCGCCTGCTAAGCAGGTGTGAAACATATGTAATACCTTTCCGTCGGTGACGGCGGCAGCGTCAACGTTAAGTCTTTGCATTCAGCCAAATTCTCAGCATATTTTAGGCTTGGTTAAGCTCATCGGAACGAAATATGGATACTTTCCTATTTAATACGGAATCGGGATGATGGCATTGATGTCATAATGCCAAAGGTCATGGTCACTATTACCTTGGTGCAAAAATCTGCTTTTTCATCGTTAGGTTTTTGCGGGATGAGCAACACTTCTCAGCTTACATTTCATGATTGGTTAAACGTATTAAAATAACCTTGACTGTGTGCTGGGCTGTGATTTTAGGAATCAGCGTCAGGACGTTAAAGTCGCCAGGTCAAGGCCCCTTAAACGCGGATGCTTATCAGTAATGTGGAGGTTACGCGGCATTTAATTCCGCGCTATTCTTGTTATTTGTGACTGCTGCATTGCACTCTGTCCAGGTGGCAACCAGTTATTTATTTATGTTATTGTCATTAGAAGTGCAGCATTCAAACAACAGATAACAAAGTTAAACTTAATGTTTATGGATTCAGAAGCATTTGTGCGCTAAGATGCTAGGCGATTCCGCACGTTGTGCGTTCGAGTCCCGGTCAATGGATTCAGATAAGTGAGACAAGATCAGTTACGTTCAGAACCAGACAGCAATAGAGCCTTGTTTTCGTTTGTTGAACAGTGACCATTTACTTGTTAGACTTACCTTACGTCAAATGTCTTCTGATGAGTATTGAGACTGGGTGTTTAACTGACTGGCAGTGGAAACACCAAGCTGGCCAGAACGGCCTCGGCAGGGCTTTTGAGAAAGGCCAAGAGAAGACCTGTTTACCTGAAGACTAACATTTTCTAAGAAAAAATTGAAACTCTCTTGAACAAGTTTGAGGGTTACATGTCTTATCCTCGGGACCAGTTTTGTAATGCCCCGGTAATCAGAGTTAGCGTCATTGTGATGATGTTGTATATACTAGTGTCATGATTAGTGGCAATTCCCCAGGGTTACTACTCCTTATTGTATCACAATCAGCTGACCACAGCCATTGTGTTTAGCCGACTGTACATGTAGATATTATCCCATAGTCGTTGTATAAAGGCAGCATATTAAGAGCCTCAACAGAGCATATGCTGTTGTTATTATTAAACAACATGTGATACGGACCCGGGAGATTAATACAGCATCTCCGGGAGATCTGACCACATCAGAGGTAATCTTTCTCGGCTCTGTTTCAAGAAGAACCCGTTCCCACGTTAACCAAATCTTAGAAGAACTCCAGCTTGGGACATGGTTGCCAACAGCGATTGCCCACTACAATGGAGTGCACACGTAGTTGAGGAAAATACCAATGATGTGGGTAAATGATCAGTTATAAATGTCTACAGTGGCACATGCTCAGGACCATGTCCAAGCATTCGGTCGATGGATATTGCATATCGTATCAAGATTTAACATCTATGCCTCTTTCCACAAACCAAAGAAAAGGGAACTGCTAATTTTGACCGATAAGCTGCTACCCAGCCAGCAAGCCCAACCAGGCCCCAGTTGGGTTTTGAGAGGGCTGACTGGGCTCAACTGGGCTAGGGCTCTGACTGGCTATTGGGTGGGCTCTAACTGGGGCCCAGTTGGGCTTAATTGAATTTATGGAAATCAAGAAATGTCTTCTATGGGTTTCATCCAGTGCACCAAAAGAATTTCTTCCATTGAATCTCAAAGCTTTTGCCATATGCAGTTTTCGAAAATCAAGATTGATTCGGACTTTGATATTTTACGCCGCTCTATGATGTACGTTTTGCGCATGCGCACCCTTAGAACGATCTCGTCTTATGTTTTGACATTCATGTTGCCGTGAAGAAATCAACTCTGTATGTAACAAGTTACGCTACGCTAATGGGAGCGAGATAGCTCTCATGGATATTGACCGGCCATTAGTGTAGTAATTGTCCCGAGAATTTCGGTTTTTGCATTCTTAAACACCAGGACAATTAAGATACGAAGAAGTCAACTCTGTATCTAACAAAGTATATTATTTAACCTAAAATATACCGATATTAACTGAGCAGCCTTCGATATAGAGGGTTATTACAGAGAAAATAGTCCCCCTTATTGTCTGGCGTTATTCAAAATGGCTGTGCCCATGATAAGCAAATATTTTCACGACTCTGAGCTTTGCACATGAATATACCTGTGTTGCTGTGAATTTACTAGAAAAATTGACCGAGGCATTTACTGCTACATCAGTCCTAGGGTATTGTATCGTTGTTTTGTCCACGAGATATATCTAAAGCCAGAAACACAGTATAGTTGACGAGTCGGGTAGCCCAGTGAGTGATAGCAACATTATAGTCATCTATTCACGTTTGCAAGGCCAAAATATCTGATAAAGCAGTACGTATGTAGCATACGTCTATATATTTATCTGTCGGTCGGTCTGTCGGTCGGCTTTAGATTACCCCGTAACTATGACTTTACAAGTCATGCCCAAATTAAGACTTATTTAGAAAATTGACCACTGCAATGACTAACTCTGTTACAAAGCCAGTAGTACAATTTTCAAAAACAGTCTTCTCTTGGCTCATTTACAGTGAGTTTGAGAAATCCGCATTTGTTGGCCAAGAAGACTGATTGGCTCAGTTACCAGTCTTCTGTTGTCCTGCAAGTTGAAGAGACCATTTAAAAAATTTAACACTGGAATGGCAAGCTAGTAATTCTATTGGTACAATTTTCAAAAATAATCTCTTGGCCTGAATACGGACATTCCTCAAGAGCACTACTGAGGCCGGTTTGGCCACCGCCGGCTTCGCCATACCCTTTCAACGACAAGTCCACGTACATTCTTTGCGATGTGTAACATATTTTGTTCAATATTGTAAAATTAATACGACTGAAATCAGTTGCCCCGAGACTGAGAAACATTGAATTTATCGATGAAAAGGTTAATGGTCAAACTGACTAAAACCAACATTTACAGTGAGTTTGGGAAATGTGCATTTGTTGGCCAAGAAGGCTATTTTTGAAACTTTACCACTGGAATGACTGGCTCGATGACGGCGCAAGTCATTTGAGTGGGCAACTTAAAAAAATAGTGTTCTCTCGGTCGTTCATTTGGTATAATAAGACTATTTAGAAAATTTACCACTGAAATAACTAACTCTGTTACCAAGCCAGTCATGCCAGTGGTACACTTTTCAAAAATTGTCTTCTCTTGGCTTGCAAATTGACATTCCTCAAGACCACTAGTCCACTACAGAGGCTGGCTTTGGTCGGCTTCACCGTGAAGGGGTTAACTCTTTCAATGACAAGTCCAAGTACATTCCTTGCAATATATAACATATTTTGTCCAATATTTTGAAATTAATATGACTGAAAGCAGTTACTGCCTAAGGCAGCCATTAGGCAGCAATGGCTTCCAGTCATATTTATTTCTATTATGTTCAGTAGATGTTCTATTTGTTAAAGGGTTAATGGTCATCCTGATAAAAAAAACCAGCATTTAGAGTTGCTTTGAAACTTGAGAAATGTGCATTTGTTGGCCAAGAAGACTACTTTAGAGATTGTACCACTGGAATGACTGGCTCAATGACAGAGCGAGTCATTCCAGTGTTAAATTTTCAAAAGTTAGTATCTTGGTCTGCCTACAAATGAACGTTCATAAAGCAACAATTTGAATTTTCTTGCGATTGCTAATGTTGTGAAATCTTTTTATTTAGAACATATATGTAATATTTTGTTTATATTTCAGGCAACATGTCAACCATAGATGGTTTCTCACCAGGCATTTAATCAGTTGCTGTGTCCAGCGAAGCATTTGCATATGCAAATACAATCCTGTTGACAATACCAGATAATTGTACATTTCAGCATAGAGTATGCTGTGCTTTGTGCATTCCGGTTGCTAGCCAGACCTTTGTAAATGGTGCATAGTATGGTGATATGTTAACGAGAATGTAATCACTAATCTTGAGAGCGAGTTAAATTCAGTTCATAACATTTATAACTCAATGCCACAGCTCATATCACTACTTCTAAGTGGCACCCATATTGGATTTCTGACCCATCGTCCATTTCGACAGGGTTCTTTCACAAACCTACTTCAATTTACTTATGAAGTTTTGAACCAATCTGAAAAACAGTCGCAATATTAATCATCGGGAATCGCCACGCTTGTGGCTGGTCTCTGCTGGACACACTGGATTTGCAACAAATCTTGAACAATAGCAGTCTTGTAAAATATATTTAGAACTGATGACGAGACTATAATGACAGTCAAAATATGTAACATAATCAGCAGATCTCTTTTGACAGAGGGCTCCAGTGTAAATGTTCATTCGCCTGGATGACTTTGAACCTAAACGCCTAACACATTGCACAAATTGTGCGTTGAAAATCTGTTACTTACTTATTTTAAGGTAGCACTGAAACTTATCATATGGATGAATTGAATGTGTCTCAATCTACCACACCAGCACTGTTAACACACCTGCTGTAAATCTAGTTCAGTATTTCTATCATTCAGTATTGCCGTCCTGTCATGTTTTAACACTTTAACACTAATATCAACCAAAAGCAGTCTTGAGAAATGTCCATTTATAGAAAAATATAAGACTATTTTTGAAAATTTACCACTGTAATGACTGGCTCGATAACCGAGCCAGTCATTTCAGTGGTAAATTTCCAAAAATAATCTTAGTCTGCAAAATGGACTGAATATCTAATGTGTAGTGAATTTGACATTTTTTGTTGCGACTATCACTATCTACTAGTATAAGTTGATCTGTGTCAAAAAAGATTTAGAGAAGTATGGAAAATTCTACATTCATTTTCTGCTAATCAGTTTATTGAAGGTATGGAAAATTAAAATTTTACCATGTGTGATTTCCATTTGCAAAATACTATCGCTAATATTGATACAGGATTATCACAATTATCTTTATTATTTTGTGAGCTCGGCTACTAATTGTGAGTTTTCTACCAAATTTTGTTTTGAAATGGAAATTGATTGTCCAGAGGCTTCATAAAATTGGTCTGGATTTGATAAATCAGTTATGGACAATGTATGGAATTGTATTCTGCAGGTCTGAATCCTGTTAACGATGTAGCATTGTAACACAGCCTCTGGTATTAAAGAATGTCTGTTTGCTGGCCTAGAAAATACTGTTTTTGAAAATTTACCACTGGAATAGCTGGCTAAGTTGATAAGCAAGCCAGTCAATTAATCCTGTGGCGATTTCTAAAAATAGTCTTGTTGGACTGAAAAAATGTACGTTCAGTGAGTAAAACCATAGAATTCCTTGACCCTTCTTGGCCATTGAAGTGTTAGTTGACTAATCCTGACCATTGATCCATTTAACACTTAAGCTGGCTAAAAGAGCTTTTGCAGGGATCTTGAGAAATGTTCATTTTGCAGACCAAGGACTGGCAAGGCTATTTTTGAAAATTTACTATTGGAGTGACTGACTCGATAACTGAGCCAGTCATTCCAGTGGTAAAGTTGTCAAAAATGGTCTGCAAATTGACATTTTCTTTGACAAAATTAAAATGATTAATTGAACAAATTTGAGCACTAATGTAAAGTATTAAACTAAAAGTCTTGGCTTTCTTGGAGCTGAGTCAAGTAAGTCATAATGAACAGGTATAAGCATTTATTACCAAATTGGTAGAGCCAAAAGCTCTAATTATGTATTACGCTATGGCTGGAATTATGTAAGATGAAGAATGAGTTAATATTTGATGTGCACTGAACAACTCGGTCATGGTTTAATATTGTACCCGTATATGGGTGGCCATCCATTCTCATGCTGTAAATTGGTAATTATAGCAAGGTTCGTACTGATCACGGACATCCTGGAAAGTCTTGGAATTTGGAAAATTAAATTCCAGGCCTAAAAAGTCATGGAAAATCAGTATTTTTAATCATACATGTAGGTCATGGAAAAGTCATGGAACATGGTAATCATGTAAAATAAAAAGAACCTCTATGCAATAAGAATTACGCCAACAACTTATCAAAACAAGGCTGTGGCTTGGTTGTTGCAAGAGGCAATATTCAGGCATTTTGCAGAATAATTATGATCTTATCTTTGAAGCTATATCATAAATTTTAATACAAATCTAGATATTAATTCTTAGAGGCCATGAACTTTGTTAATTATGGAATTTCAAGCACAGAAAGGTGTACGAACTCTGTTATATATTATGCTATGATGTTTGTACACAGGTCTCTGACCAGTTTGTGGATCTCATTCAAGAACCTTCACTGTACAAAATACTAATTTGCACGGGTCAAAGCATTATTTAGCTATGTGGGTAGTGATCTCTAATCTTTAAGGTGCCATGGTTAGCCTTGGATCCAACTACTGAATCTGATTAATTTTTAATTTTACTATTACATTTTTTCTAACAGCTTTCAGACAAACCATTTTTTCTGATTTAACAAGATTTCTGAACACAGTAAACGTGAATGTCTTTATTCTTACTTAGAATTGCTTTTCAGCAAAGTTCTTGTCATCCCAGTGTCATTTCTCAAGGTCTGTCCATACTCAGTAAGTTATAACCTGACATGTTGAAGATTTGTGACGTGTCTATCTTCAAGATTCACTACTACTTATAAGTTCTTATCTGAACTAATCGATTCGTAAGTCTTTTCCGTTTTGGGTAAAGCTTGTATGTGTAGTTGCTGCGACAACTAACTTTACCGAGAACGCAAAAGATGGATATCAGCTCGCCTCGTAAATAGATGTACTGAACGATATTTGTATTCGATATCCGGGCCTGATCTGACTGAATCTCAGAACTTGAAAGTAAGTTACGGTGGTCTTCCGTAATGTCCAGAATTAAATATCACGACAAAACTCTTGCCTTGAGGTTATCAAGGTGATGACTTTAATAATAATTCTAACTGTACACTTAAGAATGGTGGCTTTTACTGCCACAAAGAAAAGACTAATACTTTATATAAGTTTGACTAACATTAAACTACTTAACTAAACTATACGTTTCCTAACTAATATTGACTGGTATTACTCCCTGTCACGACAGGTCTGATATATCACATCAATCTAATTCTAACCAACTTATACGGACCAGACTCCTAACTAACTCTCTTAACTGCTCACTCTAATTTCGGACTGTTAACTGCCCCCCGATAAAAGGCAAGGCGGCCCTTTTATACTCTCCTGAGTTTCTATTCTACCATCATTCGGTAATGCCTAATAATAGACACTTACATAATGGTTTCCCCTCTTCATCATTCGCTCATAGCCTCGCTTTAGATTATGACGTCCTTTTACACAAGTAAATCGCCGACCCTCGCTCCTCAGGAGGGAGCTTTTTAGCTAGCACTTGCGGTTTGGGCTGGTTCTGATTTGATGAGACCTGTCAGCTAACCAACAACATTACTTCATCCGTTGTTGTTGCATGTCACTCGGTGAGTGACATATAGTTGATATACAATTTCGTCTCTAACCGGATACGCTGTCAATCACTCCTACAGGACGCTACTTCGTCCATGTCTTGCCTATTGCCTATTGCGAATAAGCCTGTAGGATACGATGGTTAATAGCACATGAGCTGTATGATCTCATTGCCAGCTGGTGTTGTTGTAGTTTCTATAGGGAGTCGATGCTTCCCTTGTCAATCAACCTTTTGACCCTATCCCTCAACCTTTTAACCATCCTTTTTGTCTGTCTCGTCTAACTGTCTCTGTTACTATTTTCTAAACTATGGTCCGAAATGACTGCTGAATATGCTGAAAGTGTATGCCGATCCCACATCACCAACTTTCATTTTCAACTATTGACAGATATCATCAAACCATAACCGTGGGTCCTACTCTATTCTATCCTACTATATTTCCAACTCATACTAAATAGGGTTATCATGTACGCATTAGTTTCGTGAGAAACTGTTGTTGCGGCAGCACCGGTCCATGTCAACCAGTGCAGCAGCCCTCTACGTACTATAGTATGATGCGTGCTACTCCGTCCATTAGCTCACCTGGTATTTTCAAATATGACTTTCATCAAGGTCTTACTTCATAAATATAAGATGTCCACAGGGTCATGACTCCCCACCGGACAATCCGATATCTACAATGTGGAAGACTGGTGCAATCTTGACATCTCACTAAGGCATGCAAACTTGACATCTCGCTGAGGCAACCCTTAAATTAGTGTTTGTTTGGCAATTGGGGAAAAAAATCTTATTGCTATGCCATGGATAATGTGTGCAATTTTTAGCTCACCTGTTATCCGTCGTCTGTTCGTCAACTTTTCCTTTAAAACAAATCGCTGAAAGCATCCTATGGTTGTAGGCTCTAGAACTTTTATTCAGATTTTTGATTGGTCAATTATTTGGGTGAAAATCTTAGATTTTATGAAAAATTTATGGGAAATTGTCAAAATTTATCTCTTCCCTAGCCGCTTGACAGATTTCATCCAAGTGTGGTTAGAATCACCATTTTGTGATAGGCTTCAGGATCCCTATTAAGAATTTTGATTCATCATTTGATTGGGTGAATATCTTAGATTTTATGATGCAAGATATACCAGAAATTGTCAACACACATCTCATTGTCCTCTTGACGGATTTCAACCAAATTTGGTTAGAATTACTATATTGTTTTTTCGTGAAAATCTTAGATTTTATGAAAAATAAGGAAATTGTCAAAACACATCTAATTAACAGATTTATGGATTTTAACCGAATTTTGACTGGAAGGAGTGGAAGCTAATATTCTAGCATGCTGAGCTCTATGAATTCTATGCAGAATTCTGCTTGATAAATTGTTTGGGTGAAAATCCTAGCTTTTATGAAGAATTTACCGGATATTGTTAAAATGCATCTCTTCCTTAACCGCTTGATGGATGTTATCAAAATTTGACTGAAAGGATCCTACTTCCTACTGTAGTAAAATTACCCATCATGTCATGCAAGTGGGTCAAATGCTAATGGTTCAGGTGAGCGTCACATGCCATTCTTGGGCCTCTTGTTCATACTCTCTCTGAGAGTTGACATTGTCTTAGCCATTAACAGTGTGCGATAGCACAATTTCAATTTATTACACAAATTATCATTCAAAAGGAAATTGAATGGTAAAATCTCTGATGGAATTGCTAAAAGCACTCATTGAATCTGCAAACTGTTGCCTTCACCAGCACTCAGTGAAATTAGTTTCAAAATATTCGACAGCTTACTTGTATAGTTACCTTGATATTGCAATTCTGGCAATTCAGGGTTTGATTGATCCCAACAGGGGCACAGCATGGGCAGTGCTTAGTTAGAAATGGGCGTGCCAATGCTGGAAATGGATCCTCCTAATATTGAGTTGTCGTTCAACAGCTGTGTTTATAACAAAACTTGACTGTAGCTAAGACGCTACCCAGTCTGTGGTCACCAACCTCGACACACAGCTTTGTTACTACAACTAAATTTATATCAATTTTATAATGCATTTATATTGTTCTGCCATGTAGTTTCTCTAACCTTAAATGAGAGTGCCTGCACAAAATTACATAGTAAAATATATAACTATATCTATATGTTTAAACATTCTGATTTCAGAATAAGCCTTCCTTATGCACACTGTTTAAACATAGAGATATGTTTATGCTTTTACGATGTAATTTTGCGCAGGCACTGTTATAGCAATCAGATGGGTTTTATTGTTGTATATTTATAGTCATTGTATGTGATTCGTATATGCATCATGTTCTGCTTGTTTACTGGACAGTAAATACGTTTTAATATCTTATTCATGCTGTTGTTATCCTTTTGTTTTCTGCTTTCTCCAATTCTTCCCATTGGAAAGAGTTTGTTTCCCATTTGCACTGCCTTCACCCATGAAGATCCATAAATTGCTAGTATTTGATGGCGTATGCCTAACTTATGGAAATCACAGATCATTTTTATGTATCAGTCTTGAAAAGTACCGGAAACTGTTTTCTCAATTATAGGTAAAGTTTGCATACAATATAAGGCTACTGATTATAAATCGGCACTGCAGGAGAATGCGTTTCAAAACACCTAATTTGCAAAATCTCCTGCATCCACTACAGATAGCTCAGTTTGAATGTCCTTGAAAATGAGACATGGTCCTTAAAAAGTGCTTGGATGAATCAGTCAAATTCTTGTATGAACCATGAGTTAGGCATGTTCTAATTGCGGGTGACATCGCAAGTATAACTCTGGCAATTAATCAATCGGTCATTTGCTCCTTACTGCCCCCACACTTGTTTCAATTGACGATTTGGCATTTACAGTTCAGGAATGACAAACTATATGTAATATAAGAAATATTTGTTTGAATATTTTGAAACTACTTTGTCTGGAAGCGCAGTATCCTCGTGTCACAAAGGTCCATATCATCTCATTGCCACGCTATGACCGTAAACAGCGTGAACTTGGTCTATCTATCCGCTATGTTGGACACATCACCGATCATGGTCCATTATGTTTATTCATAATCGGTGAAGCCCATATTTATTTCTGCGGTTAAACGGTCAATATCAGGAACCCATATGGAAATTTTCTTCCAGAAGATAGCTTGAATTATTGAGAGAGTATTGCTACTTTCCATATTACCCCACCTCTGCATAAATGTGATAGTGCCATGGCTGCCCACTCAGCTGTGTGACTGACTAAATGAAAGGATGCCTCGTCTAAACTGATGGTGGATGTTTTGCGATGACATGTCCTATTCAGAGGTTACCATTGCCTCAAAGAGCATACCATTCATAGTACATAGAGGCCCATATCTGTAGTCCCTGTGGGACCGCCTGCAGCCCTTATGAAGCCCAGAATACCCCACAGTACTTGGGGCCCGCTCGGAGCTTGTGGAGCCTCATCCGACCCACCTGTAGCCCGTATGTGGCTCAGTCTGATCCCAGAGCCCATTTGTGGCCCATTTGTGGCCCACATCTAGCCCTTGTAGCCTCTGATACCGACTGTAGCCCTTATTGAGCCAATCTGTAGCCCTTGTGGGGCCCACCTGTAATCCTTATTGGACCCAGTTAGGGCCCACATCTAGCCCTTGTGGGGCCCAGTTGGGGCCCAGTTGGGGCCCTATCTGTAATCCATTGTGGGCTGGCCCAGTTGGGGCCCAACTGGCATCCGGTGACAAAACTAGCTAGGGCCCAACTGGGCAGCCCGACTAGGCCCCACAAGAGAGCCCATCTGGGGCCCAATTGAGCCCCACCATGTAATTCTGGCTGGGTACATTAAGTGTTGTACACCTTTTGAAAATTTAGTTTTGCTCTTCAGCATTTCAGACCATCTCTACCGAAACCGAAAACAGGTAATTTGGACCTAAGGGATGACTTTGGACTTTGATTCCATTCTACAATTTATACTCGTTCTGCCTTTCAACTGTTCTGCCAATTTGTGCCAAAAATGAAAATTGGTAATTTTGGCCGCTCATAGGAGGTGACATTTTCCTTGACAATCAACTGATATGTTCGCCACCCAGAACGTAGTATCCTAGTCAAGAATTTTTCTGATTCGATGCAAACTCTTGCAACATTAGCGGTAGCAGCGGTAGCGGTAGCAGCGGTAGCGGTAGTAATATCAGTAGCACTAGTAGTAATAGCAGCAGCAGCAGCAGCAGCAGCAGCAGCAGCAGCAGCAGCAATAGCAGCAACAGCGGCATCAGTAGCAGCGACAGCGGCAGCGGCAGCGGCAGCAGCAGCAGTAACAATAACAGCAGTAGCAGTAGCACTAGCACTAGCATTAGTAGTAATAACAGCAGTATCAGTATCAGTAGCTGTATCAGTAGCAGTAGCAGTAGCAGTAGCAGTAGCAGTAGCAGCAGTAGCAGTAACAGTAGCAGCATCATCATCAGCAGCAGTAGCAGCAGTAGTAACAGTAGCAGTAGCACCAGCAGTAGCAGTAGAAGTAGCAGTAGCAGTAGCAGTAGCAGTAGCAGTAGCAGTAGCAGTAGCAGTAGCAGTAGCAGCAGCTGTATCAGTAGCAGTAGTGGCAGTAGCAGTGGCAGTAGCAGCAGCTGTATCAGTAGCAGCAGCAGTAGCAGCACTAGCGGTAGCAGTAGCTGTAGCAATAGCAGTAGCAGTATGTTGTTGGTGTTGAAAAAATGCTAAGCAGCTACAGTCTTTTTGTAAATAAGTGATTAGGAACCATGTATGTTAGTTTGGGAGCCCACTGGCATTTAATTGGACCAAAAGGGTTATGACAGATATTTATTTAGCTAAATACTAATACAGAAGCAACCATAAATGTGGTTAGAATGGGTTACATCATGATTAAGCAAACATTAGCTATAAATAGAGAAGTTGAGCTAAACACAAAACGTTACTGTTGAGAAAACGGGTTTCTCCCAAGACCACAATGGCCGTTGACCTCTTGACGCGGAATAACATTGAGCCGCGCTCTCTCATGATAAGGCAGCGTGCGTTTAAGTTTGGGTTTAATATGATTAAGCAAACACGAGATATGAACTACTAAGTTGAGCTAAACCTGAAATGTAAATGTTGAAAAATCAGTTATTTACCAATATCACAATAATATTGACCTTTGTCCTTTTCACCCCTACATCATTGTATGACACCCTTCATATATAAGGACGTATGTGTTCATGTTTGGCTCCAGCATACTTAGCCAAATATGAGACAGGAGCTGCTAAGTTGAGCTAATTTCAAACTGATAATATTAAAAGGCAAAGTATTTACCAATGGCCCAGTGACCGTGACCTTGACCTTGAACCCTTGACCCCAATGTCCATATATGACGCCATCTCCGTATATGAAAGCATGTGCTCAAATTCGGGTCCAGTATGATTAACCACAGTCGAGATATGGACTGCTAAATTGAACTAAGCTGAAAATATTAATGTTGAAAAAATTAAAGGTTTTTACCAAGGTCACCGTGATCCTTGACCTTTCATATTTTGACCCACGGTCGTTGTGGGATGTAGTGCCATTATAAGGAAACACCTGTCCCAGTTTACGTCCACTAAGATTAAGCAAACATGAGATATAAATAGAAAAGTTGAGCTAAACACGATCTGGACACAGCCGACGCTGCCACCCCGCCGTCGTCACCACCGTACCACTGCCGCCGCTGTACGACGTACAGGGTATCACGATAGCTCGTTTTACATAGTAAAGTCGAGCTAAAATGTCCATTTTTAGGTTTCGGAATAGATGCTTATAGTAGGCGGCGCTACTAGAAAATCTCTCCCTCCAACCGGTTTTAACCAAGATTTGATGTACAAGTTTACTTTCACTTCTGAATAGAATGTCGTAAGACAATTGCACACAATATGTAACTTAAGAATGACAAGGCTGGTTCTAAGGTTAATTACGAACGGTGTTAATTACGTTAACTATACCTTTTAATTAGCCTTTTGAATATAAGTTTGAAATTAAGTTTGAAATGCAGCCTGAGATACCAAAAACCAAAATCCATTACTTAAGAACTAATTTTATGATTTACTCTATGCCTAAGAACAGGCCACATGCCATCAGCCTCATGCCTGCTAAAGTAGCCCTTTTAATTAGACACGCGAGTTCAATTTTGAAATTAAGTTTAAAATGTAGACTAAGTTCCAAGAACCAAAATTCATATTTTGGAATTAATCTGACTCGAAACTGAAGCCTAAGGCAGCAATGCATTCCAGTCAAATTAATTAAATATTCACCAGTTTTCCTGTATGGTAGCGTTGACAATGAGATATGGGCAATTCACGGGTTAGAGGGATAAGCAATGAATTGTGTTTCTTGGTCGCTTATGTTTCTTGGTCGCTTATGTTTCTTGGTCGCTTATGTTGCTTGGTCGCTTGTGTTTCTTGGTCGCTTAGGTTATCTTTTAAAGTTCATTTCCAACTTTTACACAAGGGTCTACTTAAAGGCGTTAATTAATCAGATTCTTGCATGACGCTAGGCATGTTCTGAAGCAGAATGAACCATGAAATATGTTCTTAACTAATGATTTTGATTTTGGTTTTTGGCAACTTAACATTAAGACACTTAATTTCAAACGCTTACTCAAGAATCTAAATTCAAGGTGTTAATTAATCTGTCAGGTACTTGATGGCCACTGACCTGCTCTTAAGCATAGAATTAACCAGACAATTTGTTCCCTAGGTAAATGATTTTACTTGTTGGGAACGTAGGCTACATTTTAAGCTTAATTCCAATCTTGTTCTCAAAAGTATAATTAAAAGTCCTAATTAATCTGTCATGTACTTGATGACCGTTGACCGGTTTTTAAGCGTAGAATGAAACATAAAGTTTGTGCTTAAGCAATAGACGTTGGTTCTTGGTATCTTAGCTATGTTTTAAACTTAATTTTAAACTTGCACTCACCATTCTATTTAAAAGTGATAATTAACATAATATACACCATTCATAATGGGCCTTTCCAGCTTTACCTATGCCCCGCCCATCACTAGGTAAGCTCCACCCACACTTCGCCGTGTTGGGATTGATCGATCCCCGAATGCCCTGACTATCAATTTCCTGAAAACTATACAGTTAAGCTGTTGAACATTGATTAACACGTTTTAGTGAAATCATTAGTGGCTGCCGCTGCCTTAAGCACTGATTCTGAAACTTAAAGATGGTTAAGAAAATTAAAGTATTTTACTTAGCCAGTGTCTATCTGCAGGCAGAGAGAAGAGTATTTTTGAAAATTTACTACTAGAATGACTGGCTCGGTTACCGAGCCAGTCATTCTAGTAGCAATTATTAAGAAAATACTCTTCTCTAGGCGTTTCAAATAGCCGTGTCTGAAGACCACTGCAAAAGTTGTTTTTGGTCAGTTTGACCATTACAGGGTTATATTAACCCAAGAGGGGCTAATGGACAAAGGTGAGGATGTATAATGGTTAAGGCACATGATCTGTAGCATCAAGTGCCTTTCAATGACATTGTTCTTTAGTAACCGATATCACTCGCCCAGACCGGACAATGACCAGTCAGCGCTGTATGTACAAAGACTAACAGGGACGCGCGCAAATGCTATGCTTGTCTGTCCCATTGAGGTTGGACAATGGATCTCCTGATAATACGAACTGCAGATGACACTTACAGATGCTTTCAATACTGTTTTCCTGTAGTTTCCCCATCACCTGTATCAACTTTCACCTTCCGGAATAATGCCACCTCTAGCTTAGACCCACTCACGCTTCACCCTGGTTGGGATAAATCGATCACTACTCTCTCAATCTCAATTTCCAGAAAAAAATATACAGGTAAGTTATTGAATATGGCAGCAACTGCACCCAGTCAAATTAGTTTCAAAATATTTAACAGCATGCTCATTAAATAGTAAAAACATACAATTCGTTCAACAACGCTTAGGCCGCCGTCATCAATTAAGCGTTCGTGACGAACTTATCTACATCATTCATGACGTAATTGAGTATGACACCAGCCTACACGTCATGTATATGTCATATGATTTATTGAGAAAGTGGATTCGTCAATTATATTGAGATTTATGCAGGCCATGAACACCCCCACCCCACCCGCAGAATATTATTGTCTTGAAATATAGCCTTACGGCATGATATCGTGAGATAATGTTGGTACACAACATAATACTATTCCCAAGTCTAGTTAGTTTCCTGTTTATGTCTGAGATTTTTGGGATCTATGGAACTCCTCTGTCTCCACATAAAGCGGACAAGCACATCTATCTGAATAGCAAATGGAACACCCGGCTGTCAGCGAAAAACGGATTATCAGTTTCAAATGCCAGTCTCAGATTTCCTCGGGCGAAACGCGACTGACGTCAGGCTAGGAATCGATACAGGAGTCTCTATTTGGGGCAACCAGATCGAGTGGATACAGCGACAGCTTTTCAATTATTAAAAATGATTCAATTAAAGGCACCACGGAATGTGCGTTCTGTCCGGGCGCGGGCACGGACCAGCTGGACATCGTCTAAACTAGTGTTTGCTATGTGGCTGGATATCTGTTTAGCATTTATACGGAACTCACTCTCTGACCAAATAACAAACCCCGTCCCGGATCTAAATAGAAATAATTGTTAATGTCGTATTCCATTCACGATAAGTATGTTATCAGCAAATTATTGTGTGAATGAACTAAGTTAATGTCTGGGTAGGGCGTGTATGGGGCTATTGGCTGCGGCGCACACAGTTTTGCCGAGCTGAGAAACGCATTGACCGTCATTATTCCATCCAAACAATGAATTGTGCATCCAATATTGTATTTCCTTTTAAAGCCGTTCCAGGGCGGTAGTAGACGAAGACAATGTCGTTGCGCTAACATTCATATCGATTTTACCCCCAAATCGGTACAATGGGTTGAAATTCACTGTGCTATTGCCAATGTCTGTGCTGAGCAAGGACTTGTTAATTGCTAAAGCGATACCGAAGCCGGTTATCGCGTGTCCGCAATCCGTGCACTTAGTCGCATGGTAAGCGTAATCAATAATAACGGGACCATTCCTAGTTGCGCCACGCCCATATTTAGCTGAGCTCTACCCATGCTGTGCGCATGCCTGTTGGGGTTAATTTAAATACATTTCAAGGTAACTATACAGGCAACCTGTTGAATATTCTGAGACTAATTTTACTGGGTACTGTTGCTGCTGCGTATGGCAGCAACAACGCCCAGTCAAAGTAGTTTTACAATTTTTAACACAATGTTTATTAAATATTAAAGAAGTATAATTCGTACACTTGACGGACTATTTAATGTTCACGACGGACCGAGATACATCATTCATTAGGCATTTTGATTGTTACGTCAGCCTACATGTGACGAAATTGATTATCGCGTCGCATACTTGAGTGACAGATCGGATCTGTCCATTGGCAGTGCCTCGCGACATAGATATTAGACCATGAGAAATTGGTGGTGTCCTGTCAATCCTGGTTCAGGGCGTGGCATGCACCCTGGTCTCAATGATCACGTGTGTGGTGCCGTCACGCATGGACACACCTTTGGTTCGGCACAAACCTGGAGACGGCTGATGGTATTAACGTGTTCTAATAACCAGACTTTTAAGACAGGCGTTTTATCATTTGTTTCCTGACTGCCTAAAGCACAAGAGCGGTTGTTACTCAGGACTGGACAATACACAGAACTGGCGTTCACTCCAGACCAATTTTGCTAGATAAAACTACAATAAGAGCATACGAAAATGCGAGACATAGAGACAGGTAGATGAACTTCTAAACATGGGGCTCCCGGAGGTACCACACATACCCGTAGGTCCGCAGAGGTATCCCCGCAGGGGAGGCTCCCGTACACGAGACTTAACTATTTAACTTAATATAAGTTATTATACCTCTAAGCTGAAAGGAAGAAGGTTATATCAGACGAAAAGTGATGTGCCTCATGCGGGCACTACTCCTAGTGCTAGTTTTGGTGAGGAGTATTATCCTGGCGTGGACCGTCGTCGCTGAATCCTTGCGAGAGGCAAGTGCCTCGTGCGGGCCTCCATCTCGGGAAGGTGTCGCCACTGCTTAAAGCGGGAGAAGAATAGTAGGCAAAAATGGGCCTACTCTAATATTCCAATCAAAAATGCTTTTTAGAGAGAAAAGACCATACCTAGTGAGATTATGACTATAGGGGTGCGTACTGTTTTACGTGAAGACGGGGCGGGGAAATCCCGAAGGATTCCCTCGTTACCGTCTTATGTGATTCTTGGTATGCTGAATTAGTAGTTGCCGCTTTATTTATGCGGGCCTTCTGCTTTGCTTAATTCCTGTTAGTTGTTTTCAGAACAAGAATTATTTTGGGCCGCAACTGGCTGATATCTACCTAGCTATTGGACGCGGCTGTCACGGAGAACAGATGCCCTAAGACATCAATAATAAAGACAGCGCTCATACAAGTTACGTAGCAAGATCGCTTGGTGAGGAGTTCATAAATCCAGCTCATTATGTGTAGAAATATTGAAAATGGTGTTCTAGCAGCAAGCCAAGTCACCTGTGTGTTATCCTTCAATGTTCCATGGAAGCCAGATTTTCCGTTATTGTGAAAATATTGCAGCATTAATGGCTGCAGCTATACGGCAGCTACATCTATACGACAGCATTACACGTTAAGCAAAGAATGGTAAAATTCAAAGCTGGAAAAGAGGCATCGATTCCAGTTTCCTGTAACTAGGTTTCTCATACGATAGATATTAATTTGCTAGCTCTGGACTACCGGAGGCATCGGTGTTGTTGACATTCTGGCCTGGACTACCTGAGGGATCGGCCTACGTAAGGCTACATTCCTGGCCGGTTTTCTGACTGGCTGATAAGCAGAGCGAAGATATCTGATTCAGATGTCGCATCTCCTATGTAATAGAGACAGGTTTAGTGAACAATCCCGAGCCATCCTTCCTTTTAGGTAGAGTCTGTACTAATCCGGTAGTATATAACTCGAAGTTAAACCTTCACATCTCTCACTCCAATTTGGTGTAATAAGTGATTTTGATTGAATGTAAGTTTAGGTCCTAAATTAAGGCAGCGAATGAAGGCGGTCTGGCCACACATCCTTGTAGTTCCTTTATTTACTAATGTTGTTTTGAATGGTATATTCATAGAGTTGACAACGCCACTGATAATCGCTCTCGATTCAGCATCAAGATGATCTGTTTATGTACGGGGTATATGCAAACTGTTGTCACATTGCTAACTAGAATGCACTCAATAGAGATTCTGACTCACGCCTTTAAACTCTGTCTTGACAATGCAGTTGATTCGTTGTTCTCAAAATTAGATAGTTGATTCGTTGTTTTCAAAATCAAAGCAATCATAGACTGTCGCGGGCTCTAAATCTGTCAGGTGATTCTAATTTCTCGCACTCAAGAGTTGTGGCCAAAATGTGTATTCCAGTATGCACTTTAAAACCCCATGACCTAGATATTTGACGCTTTGTCATGAAATTCGTAGACCTTTCTGCCAACTATAAAATGAATGGATTTGCTTCTAGCCACTCATAATGTGAATGTATGTGCCAAATTTGGTAATTCTATCTCATATGATTCCGGAGATATGCTTCGGACAGACAAACAAACAGACAGGCAGACAGACGGACGGACGGACGGACGGGCGGACGGACGGACGGTCGGACGGACGGCTAGACAGACAGACGGACGGAGAGGCAGGCGGGCAGGCAGGCAGACAGGCAGGCAGTCAGGCAGACAACAACCGCCCGTAATATTCGTACTGGCCTTCGGCGGCTTGAGTAATAGACCATTTCAGTTTTAGCTATGCTCCGCCGATCTCTAAATAAGCTCCACTCACATATCGCATGTGTTGGGATCGATCGATCTCTGAGCTCCATGACTACCAATTTCCAGAAAACTATACAGGAAAGCTATTGAATATTGTGTAACTAATTTGACTAGGCGCTATTGCTGCCTATGCCTATGACCAGTCAAATTAGTTTCAAAATATTCAACAGCATGTTTATTAAATAGGAGAGACATTCGTACACCGTGTCAGACTATTAATAGTCAGACGGGCAAAAATAGAATCATTTATGATGTAATGATTATGACGTCATCCTACACACCGATTAGCTGATTATGGCGTCATATGACGTCAGATTGATAATCGATACTCTGGAAAGGTGAATTACGATTTTACTTGTGCCGATGTCTCGTTTTCGGCAATCGCCCAATGAGATCATGACGTTATATCCGGTGGCATGTTAGTGAAGTATCCAAAATATACTATTATGGCCTAGAATAATATTTCTGAGTGTCACAGATCGGATGCGTTAAATTTCGCCTTCTGTACACCTCAGAGGTGGAAGTGAAGAACAACCAGACATATATGCACTGCTACTGGCTGCAATGTCACATTTGATGCATAGGGTGGGGTTAGGAGGGTACTGTTAACTCTCCCTTTAACACGTATTAGCAAGACTAACAATAAAATCCATGCTAGCACCGGCAGACTACATAAATAATCACGACCCATTAGTGACGTAACATTACATAATGGCGTTGCTTTATCGGCTTAGACAACGTTTTTATTATTTATCGCACTCACGTGATCTTATTCGCTGTGCACGTGACAGCATTTAGCATTTCGCAACTAAAATATAATACATTATAACACCAGTGAAAGTTCAGATAAATAACTATTATCACCCTTGTCGAAAATTATCATACTACACTCGCTAAAGCTCGTGCAATGTAACAATTTTCGAATCGGTTGATAGTGATATGAAATGAGACCTCCTTCCATATACTATATATTCTGCCGAGTCCCAATGTTATAAAGCACGATTTGTCAAGATAGTCACGTCTAAGCAACGTTGCTACGGAGATTCACGCGCCTATAAATGGTTCATCATCAGGACCTGATGAAAGCACATTTATCATATAAACAAGCCTTCTAGTCCGTTCCATACTTTTCGATATGAGTCCACGTGCCATATTCAACGGAGTATTTTCATTGGCTATTGGGTGCGCAACCCATTTAAATCGACCAATTAAAACATCGATTGATGTGAGCGTGCTACGCGGTACTGTTTTACAACGATTTGTCATCGCAAAATGTCATCGTTTCACAGTTTATCAGTCGGCAGCGAAGTAACGATTGATGGCCGTGACTATGGTTTTCAATGACCAGTTAAAATACTATTTAACGGCTGACATCGCCAGATTTTGTGTTTGCCACTATATTTTGCTGCACATTCAGTATCTGTTATCAAGTAGTGGTGCGTCACAGCGGCGCTATCGATTTCACGAAAATCAACAATGAGAAATCAGATAAAAGTCACATCAGCAACTATTGGCAAATATTTCAAAATTACTGTTTATATGACAAATAAAATCTCAAACTCGCTCACTTTTCATATCACTAGTATGAACCTCGTTGAAAATTGTCAATTTTGCACTCGCTAAAGCTCATGCAAATTGATAATTTTCAACTCGGTCCATAATAGTGATATGAAAAGTGAACTCGTTCCAGATTCTCTATTTCTGTGCGAAAGCTCGTCAAAATAAACTATGTTAGTCTGAAAAGGTACTATCTTTGAATGCTGTCTCACCGGTACTGTCTATATCGACAGACACTGCTACTTAACTTACATTAACTACTACTATGTATTTGTACGGGACACCTTAAGCGCATGCCTTAATGGATGAACTATTGGTTTATTTATAACATATAGGTTTATACAGAGACACGTTAACCTAATGCACACAGAATCTCTATAGTTCATGCATGTGTGCGATCTGATCGATTTAGGTCACGTTATAATATACCATACTACTGGCCAATTGGCGAGGATTGAGGAAATGACGGACTGGTAGGAAGACGGACGGAGCGACTGATGGGTCGATGGGTGGTGATGATAACTGACCCTTTAAGTAGGCTATTAGCTAGATATATTATGTTGTATTTAGATTAAGTATTTAAATAGCAGAGTATTTACTCCTGCAAATGAAGGGAACTGATCTGTCTCTCAAGTACGTGACGTCATTCTCAATTACGCCAGATGTAGGCTAACATCACAACACATAGTGACGTATCTAGCTCCGTCAAGTGTACGGATTGTATGTCGGTGATGGATTTCCTATTTAATAACCATTCTGTTGAATATTTTGAAAAACTTATCTGACTGGTCGCTGGCCGCTGTTGTTGCCATACGCAGCAACCGCACCCAGTCAACTTACTTTTAAAATAATCAACAGCGTACCTGCATACAGTTACCTTGGAATTGAGCTTCCCAGAATTCATGATTCAAAGAATATAAATCGATTCCAACGCGCTCAAAAGGTGGGCGGAGCGTAGTTAGAATAGGGCGGAGCATGGCTATAAATGGGTGTCTCCATTATATTGAGTTTCTTACTGAACATCACGCGAATGTCTCCCTGAACATGAATGTCTAGAAGTATACATGATATTTATAAAACATGTTGCTTCACATTGATACGGCATTATGATGTCTTTGTGATCTGTCTGGCGAGACACGGGACATAAATGAATATTCCCAGCCTCCAGATAATGCAGACAATCGTATCTATGTGCATCCAAAATGGAACCCCCGGCTGCCAAGGACAAATGGATTATCAGTTTTGAAATGCCACTCTCCGATATCCTCGGGCGAAACGCGACTGACGTCAGACAAGGAATCGATAACAAGTACTCGCTAGTCCGGGTTTGGGACATGTCCAGCCGTTCTACGCATGCGCCCAGACGGAATTCGCGTCTAGTGATGCCTTTAATTGGCCGGTCTTTAATAATTAAGAAGCTGTCTCTGTATCCATTTATACAGAAATCAAACACATTCCCGCTAAATAACATTGCAAGGCGTTCTAAATATACATAATTGTTTCTGATGAATTCCGTCCACGATAAGTCGGCCAATCGCTGCGTGGTGCGCGTTGTTATTATGTTATTTCATTTTGAAGCTGTGTCGAACTACATTAAGAGACCCACTTCAAGCTAACATAAAATATCGACCCGGTTTATCCGGTTCAATTGAAATAATTTCCAGATTAAAATTTGCGGACGTGGCAGCAAGAACGCCAAGTCAAATTAGTCTCAAATTATTCAACAGAATGTTTATTATATGGTGAAGACATACAATTCGTACAACGTGTCGGACTATTACACGTTAAAGACGTACTATTTCGAATTATTCATGATGTCATGATTATGACGTCAGCATACACGTCACTTAGTTAATTATGACGCCATATGACCTCAGATGATCGATGGATAAACTTGGAAAAGCTCCATTGGAGGAAACAATATACACGCCAACCCACACCCACCCCTACCCGCTCGCGCTTCGCTAACATAATTTCCATGGTCTAAAATGTAAGGCAAAGCATGTATTTACTTTCACTGTATTCGGGAAAACTCATGTTGGGGCGCGTGGGTGGGGCTCTATGTCATCATCCAACTTACCTTCTCTTGCTAATAATGCTTAACAAAATATCTTAACCAAGAAGCTGATCAGTAAAACAGATTAATCACATAGATCAAATTATTCCCACCATTAGGCGACTTTGGGAGTCACAATATTTTACTGAAGACAGGTTGTCTTACATGCACTCATCCTAGCTTTAGTAACCAGCTTTTCGTGGCCCGAAATGCAGGCATTCGCTATAGAGCCTTAGCTCGCAAGTTTCGTAACCGGGCCAAAGCTCTTGGACCATGCCATTAGTTTTGGATACATCAGTGATCGCGTTGCATTCATCGACCTGGCTATACCAACGAGAAAATGCACCACCATTAAGTGTCGCATAGTCAATGCATATGGCCCAACTACTGACAACGCCAAAGAGAATCCACCAATCTTAGGTTCCTTCTCTGCAGAAATGAGCTCCGCCATTACAATCCAAGCCAGATTGTCGATATCCTGATTCGGATCTGGGGATTTTGAGGAAGTAGCTAGCCTCAAGATTGTAGGTCCCTGTCTTAAGTATTATTTGCATAGGACCTCTTGACCTGGCGAGCCCAAATCTGTTAGTTCTTTTAGTAGTCTTTTTGTTCTTTTTGATATATTCATCTCAGTTATAAATATCTTCTACGTCACGACAGCGGCATCGTGATTTATATATAGCATTTATGAGAAACCATTTATGTAAAATGTGTGCATGTGTGCGTGTGTATGTGTGCGTTTGAACATGTACGCACTTGTTTTTATTTATGTAACACATATCATGTACATAGATTGATGAGCAGGATGACCTAGTCAGGAGCGCGTGATGTGGTAACCTATTTTACGCTGTGTGCTGGAGTACGATATACGTTTAGATTCTAAATGAAGGACGGACGAACAGACAAGAAGGAAGGATAGACTAGTGGAAGAAAGAATGAACGTTTATATTAACAATGGCGCGGGTCTATAGTGAAGACAGCAAGTGTCATTGTTAATAAATGCAGCGTGAGTGGAATGAATTGGATGAAAGAATTACTTACCTTTGAACAGCAACAAATGCAAACTATTTTGAATACAATCTGTAACAACAAATGCAAGCTTTTGTAACGACAAACACAAACTATTTGTTAGTTCATAACAACGACTGCAAACTATTGTATTTCTAAAGGTCAAACGCATTTCATGATGGTGCTATAGAATTTATCCAAAATCCAAGCATGGTTAGTTAGGCCTGTATGAAATACTGGTTTTGTTATTACTGAATGAATTTTGATACCACGCATATTGGCGGTTGTATAAGAAATGCGGCTGAGAATTGACTGCTTCGATGCTGGATTGTTTTAGGAACGATTGTAGCTATTTAAGTAGTCAATACTCGGCAACGTACAGCAGGAAATGATTATTTTGAGAACTTTATGACTGGAAATATCTTGAATAGAGGCAGTAGTCAAATGACTGGTTTACTAGTACGATCGGACTTTGTCAGGTGCTGTGTTGCTGTGACCATCATGTTACCAAAGCCTAAATAGACAAACAATGTATGAGCGAATCCTAAGGATTCAGGTAGAAGTCCGTGGCCGAGCTGTCAAGCTGAACACTAACATGAAACTATGCTTGGAATCACAACATTGTGACCTCAGTATGGTGCAATATCAACAAGATGTTGTGATGTACCCTTCAGAACCGTTCCGGTGAGAACTAGTTAGAACTAGTTGGACACACTCATCTTCAAGAGAGTTTGTGAGGATTCTATTGGGCGACCAATGAAGCTTAAGCAATCAGAATCCGAACTACCGCTTTTGCTTCTGTTCTGTGACGATAGTTATGAACGTCCTTTTACAATATATAAGGCACTGTTGACAGTGTTCGAGATCACTCCGTCATCCGATGATCCTGAAATCAGTGTACATCTTTGTAAATGTCTATTTCAGTATTTAAGTTAGTTAAATCTCTGTAATTCTTGCGTCTGTCAGTTATCAATTGAAAATCAGGTTTGTATAGCTAAAGCTTAGTTTGATTTACAGTCTGCAATACGACTTATTTGCTTTATTCAGTAATATCAGTTAATAACATATATTCGTTAAATCTTTGATAAGTGTTAAGAGCAATCAGTGATTAGAGAAAGACACATCGTCTTTTCCGAACCCAGAGAATCTTCTGCAGTCAGATAGAAGCCTGATAAGTATATATAATCAAATCAGTATCAGTTTAGCATCACGTTTAGTTCCGAATCCTAGTTCCCGACTTCTCAAGATCGCAACTGTTGGTCTGTGGAGATTTGAACTCCAAGCTAGGTAAACTCGGCATTGCGGACACAAATTCAGTACTTGGTTTATGCATGGGGTTGGACGGAGAGGGCACGCGCAACAAACAGCAATGGATATGCACTGGTGGCGTTCTTTAGTTCCAATGGCCTATCTGCCACACATACGACCTTCAAAAACCCATGCCATCACCGGTCAACATGGTCCAGACACATTGATGATCGCAAAGTCCCTAAAGGTTCTAAGGCTACAGCAGCTGTCTTCAATCAAATAGACGTCATACTATGCAAAACATAAGCAAAACCCCTACTCCGGGACGCACACTTCTTTAGAGGTGCAGACCCCAATTCCGACCATAAGCCAGTCGTAACACGCCTTCAGATGAAAAATCTCTACCTAATGTGTAAGCGTCATACCAGGCAAGGTGGTAGAGTCATCTACAACCTACCCGATGTCATCGGTGACACTGACAGTCAAATGCCATACAAAAAGACCCTTGGGGCGCAGCTAGCTAACATCGAATTCAGCCATAAGTAAACTACTGAAACGTATGGAATCATCAGCTACCAGCACCATAAGCAAACGGTCTAGGTAAACCCAGGACCCTGTAGTAGTAACATTATTAACAGAGCAGAACGCGTTACGGATGCACACCTATTAAAGTGGCCGAAGTGAATACTGCACCAAACTACGCAGGGAACACAAAACCATTATGTGCCACATCAGCGAATGCTTAACAGTTCTTTCCATTCAACAAGCAGACTCCATGGCAGATGGAATCACTGCCATGTATGACTGTCACAACATGTTTCGGCCAGCTCGAGCCATGAGAGTTACAAACTACACACCACCACTCACTGTACACAACCGTGAATGACACTTTATCGGGACTGACCAGGGTAAAAGTGAGGCAATTGGAGAATGGTTAGAGGAACAATTCATTGACCACGATGATCAGCTCGCGAACCCGTTCTGAGGAGACTCCAGGCCATTACTAACACCAATTAAGACGGCAAACGTTGGGAAGGCACTCAAAGCACTGGACTATTCAAATACGGCCCCACCCCGGTGTCCATACTGGGTATGCCGCTAGCGATTGAATATGCCGACGAAGTGGACTTCGTAGACGAGGAAAAGAAACCCATTGACGACCTTCTTCCAATAGTTGCAAGCAAACAAAAAAAATGAGAATCTCTTTCTGAATGAATAGGAAAAAATCACAGTTCGCCCATATATGCCTATCTACTAAGCATGCATACCAAAGAAAATGACGATCCACTTCGTGGCGGCGAACCATGGAGGAAAAGCAAAATCCTGGGCTCACCGCTTTGTAGTACTGCTGACATTGCTTCACGCTCCGCCCTGGCGAACATAGCTTTGCATTCCTTCTGGAAGCTATGTATTCGTAAATCAACGATACCCTTGACAAAAAGACTACGTTTATCCTACGCAACCTGCGTATACCTGATGCTTAAAAACTGTAACAGCTGGACAGCTCAAAAGGCAGTTCTAGACAAACTCGATGTCTGCCATAGCAAACACCTATGCACCACCACTGGAAACTGATGGCCAGTGATGCACTATACAAGATGTGTAGTACATCGCCGCTGTCCGTAAAAATCTCCCCACCAAAGATGGTCCATTTTGGCCATGCGCTAAGGATATCAGAAGAAACATTTGCACAGAGAGCCTTGGAATTTGCCCACTGGGAGTGAGCAAATATAATCCAGAGGACGTCATTGCATAAATCCGTTAAGCGTGCTACGAGGTGACCTCAAGAAAGCAGGACTCGTTGCGCGCAAATCAAGAATGGACCTGAGAAAGCTTACGATTTTGGCTGAGGACAGGACACAGTAGGCAAAAGCGACGAAGGACTGACTACAGCTGTAGGAGGTTTCTACTAGAATACAGTAATCATACACACGAAGTTAAAATAAGCTGTTTTAAGCGATCATGTTTTTGAAAATCGTGAGTTTTTGCATTAAAAAACAAATGTTCGCACAAAATCTTGTGTCTATGAAGGTGAATCCTTTAATTTTTAAAGTGAAGATTGATAAAAAAAAATCGTGAATTTTAGCATTAAAATCACATTTTCACCCAGAATTGTTTACCATTAAATGTGACTCCTTCAAAAGGCACATATATGCGTATACGATAGGGATAGAGCAAGGTTTCTTAAAATTGTAAGGAATTCGGCATGATATGATGGGTACAATGGAACTGACAATAATCAAGAGACATTATCGGCTGTCATCAGGGAAGATAATAAACAGTCTAAGAAATGTTCAAAGACCGGTTGATTCGGGGTGAATTTAAATATCTTATTATTGTAAAGACACTAGAAACATCGACCGAAAAAAGAAGAGTCTTACCCGTTACATGGTCTTAGTGAAATAGTATGCAAATGAGAGAATGTCACCATTCCAGCAGAGTATTGTCTAGCTTACTACTTGAGCTAATAAATCGCTACCAGATTCATCGTATGAGATCATGACACCCGTACGGACGGAGGAGCTGCTCTTTTATTTTCAAAAAATTTAATCCATGTTGCTATCTCTATCAGATTGCACACCAACTATTTAATCAGCTGTTTTCTCTCAATATTTTGTAAGAACACTAGGTAGAGTTAGTGCTAGGGCTAAAAAGTTCTCAAATAGAGACTATATTATCGGAAGTGCTGGCGCTGAAACGAAGATTGGAAGACGTGTGCAACTAGACCAGTTTTTATTTTCTAATCAATTCGTTGTATAGCCACTTGATTAGAGATACTGCAGGAAAGTACGGACAACGGTTATTAGAAACAAGATTGACATCTAACTAGATTTCTCACGATGATCGGTAACGGTCAATGCAATTTAGACGATGCGAGGATGTGAGCCAAACCACTCAAATCATCCGTTGAATATGGCACAGCGCACCAAACACGCGTCAACAGGAGCGGTGCCATCCAAATGTTATTAATCTGACAAATTGTAGGCCGACAATTCTTAGGCCGACAATTCTTAGGCCGACAATTCTTTGACAGGATGAAGAGATGGGAAGCATGAATCTAACCTCGACATTCATTGCATCAGGGACACATCGCAACTGCGCGCGCGCGTACGCATTGTGCCCGTCATTAGAAAACATCGCAAATTAAAGGCGGAGCTGGTTTTGTGAGTCCTGCATACTTTGTCACCGTTAATAAATTTAGCTAAGCTCACGAAACTTGAACTGACCGTCACGAAAGTGTATGGATTTAAAATCACCAGTGAATTTACAATTAATAAACATTTTGCTGCATACTTTGAAACTATGTTAACTGGAAACAACTGTTGCTGCCGTAGACAGCAACAGCTCTCAGTCAAATTAGTTTCAAAATATGCACACGCTTACCTTTGAAATTGGGATGCTGGAATTCAGGTTTCAACGTATACAAATAGACTCCAGCACACGTACTGGCGGGCCGGAACCTAGCTAAATCCAGCACACGTACTGGCGGGCCGAAACATAGCCAAATCCAGTACACGTACTGGCGGGCCGCAACATAGCTAAATCCAGCGGGCCGGAACATAGATAAATCTAGCACATGTACTGGCGGGCCGGAACATAGGCAAATCCAGCACATGTATTGGCGGGCCGGAACATAGCTAAATCCAGCACACGTACTGGTGGGCTGGAACATAGCTAAATCCAGCACACGTACTGGCGGGCCGGAACATAGCTAAATCCAGCACACGTACTGGTGGGCTGGAACATAGCTAAATCCAGCACACGTACTGGCGGGCCGGAATATAGCTAAATCCAGCACACGTACTGGTGGACCGGAACATAGCTAAATCCACCACATGTACTGACGGGCCGAAACATAGCTAAATCCACCACATGTACTGGCGGGCCGGAACATAGCTAAATCCAGCACACGTACTGGCGGGCCGGAACATAGCTAAATAGACTCCAGCACACGTACTGGCGGGCCGGAACATGGCTAATAAGGGAGTGGCATAGCTACAAATGGATTAATCAAGTTTTTCAGTATTGAATATTAGTAAGACTCGCCACCCATCTCTAGCAACTGGTTCCATGATGAGAGGAGAGCGGAGGGGCGGAGATAACTTGTTACTAACATGATCAGAACATAGCAGAAGGGCAGAGATAACACGTTGCTACCGTGATGAGAAGAAATCGGAAGGGAGAGATAACGTGTTACTACCGTGATAAGAGGAGAGCAGAAGGCAGAGATAACGTGTTACTACCGTGATGAGAGGAGAGCAGAAGGCAGAGATAACGTGTTACTACCGTGATGAGAAGAGAGCGGAAGGCAAAGATAACGCGTTACTACTGCGATGATGGGAGAGTGGAAGGCAGAGATAACGTGTTACTACCGTGATGAGAGGAGAGCGCAAGGCAGAGATAACGTGCTACTACCGTGATGACAAGAGAGTGGAAGGCAGAGATAACGTGTTACTACCGTGATGAGAGGAGAGCAGAAGGCAGCGATAACGTGTTACTACCGTGATGAGAAGAGAGCGGAAGGCAGAGATAACGCGTTACTACTGCGATGATGGGAGAGTGGAAGGCAGAGATAACGTGTTACTACCGTGATGAGAAGAGAGTGGAAGGCAGAGATAACGTGTTACTACTGTGATGAGGGGAGAGTGGAAGGCAGAGATAACGTGTTACTATCGTGATGAGAGGAGAGCGGAAGGCAGAGATAACGTGTTACCACCGTGATGAGAAGAGAGCGGAAGGCAGAGATAACGTGTTACTACCGTGATGAGAAGAGAGCGGAAGGCAGAGATAACGTGTTACTACCGTGATGAGGGGGGTGGGGTGGAAGGCAGAGAGAACGTGTTACTATCGTGATGAGAAGAGAGTGGAAGGCAGAGATAACGTGTTACTACCGTGATGATGGGAGAGTGGAAGGCAGAGATAACGTGCTACTACCGTATTGAGAAGAGAGCGGAAGGCATAGATAACACGTTATTACCTGATGAGAAGACAGCGGAAGGCAGAGATAACGTATTACTACCGTATTTAGAAGAGAGCGGAAGGCAAGCGATAACGTGTTACTACCGTGATGAGAAGAGAGCGGAAGGCAGAGATAACGTGTTACTACCGTGATGGGGGGGGGGGGTGGTGGAAGGCAGAGAGAACGTGTTACTATCGTGATGAGAAGAGAGTGGAAGGCAGAGATAACGTGTTACTACGGTGATGAGGGGAGAGTGGAAGGCAGAGATAACGTGCTACTACCGTATTGAGAAGAGAGCGGAAGGCAGAGCTAACACGTTATTACCTGATGAGAAGACAGCGGAAGGCAGAGATAACGTATTACTACCGTATTTAGAAGAGAGCGGAAGGCAAGCAATAACACGTTACCATCGTGATGAGAGGAGAGCAGAAGAGCAGAGATAACGCGTTACTACGCTTGTTTCTCGCCATGTAAATCAGAAGTCAATTGGTTATAGCCCCTAATGAGTGTTTACTATTAAAGTGTATTATTTTGGATCCGACATGTCACACTAGCATATATTTCAGCCGACGTCACGAGCAAAATACGTCGCTTCTTAGCTAACGCCACTCTCGGAATACAGATAATTGACGCGAGAGGCACGAGAGTCCGACAAATATAGCTAGAATTGCATGTTTCTTTCTCTATTTTGCATTTTTAAATTTGAGCAAGGAAAATACAACACTATACTTGTAGACCAGAGACCAGAGACCATGTGGCAACCGATATGTCTTCGTCGTGCGCATGTAAACGCTCGCCATCTTTGTGCAAAATGTTAGACACCTTGATTGAGATTTGTGCATGAAACGTAGAAACGCCACCATAATAGCAATATGATAATGCACGTAATACGTATGCGTGCCGTCATATCCTTATGGTAAGGAATCATATTGTCATCAAACGCTACGTATCAACGCAGCAAGCATCATCATATCGTCATGGCAAGGTATCAGATTGCCATCAAACGTTAGGCAATCGTCATCATATCGTCGCGTTAAGGAATCCTATTGTCACCAAACGCCATGTATCGACGCAGTAACCGTCGCCATATTGCCATGGTAATGACATATATTGTCATCAAGCGTCAGGTTTCAATGCAACAGGAAGTGGTGTGTCTTAGCTGAAAGTGAATTTATGAATTACATTCTCCCCATTGTCCGTTTATCTTTAACAATAGTCTGTGCATCATTCCATTGAGAAAGGATTGTAGAAATCGTTTTATATAGAGGTGACTTATTTTGACTAAGGATCTACGCCAACTTCTCCACATTTCTGTAACATGTTTTAAACATATATGCAAGCTTTGTCCTGAATTTCGTCCCACCATTAGCCAAAATGTGTAGATGCAATACATCGATAGTAATCAGAGCATCACTGTATGGCTGCGCTATCTCAGATACAGTGACATAGTCATAGTACTATACCATATCATGCAACGCAAGACCAGCCTTGGTATTTAGTAATCCGTGCTCAACATGCGACCTGCGGTAGTGATTAGTAATCAGTGAATTAGTTAAGCTTAACACGATAGTAGACACTGCATTAGTTGGAAAGTATTTGCACTGCAAACAAGTATAACAACGTGCAGATCTTCAAGACTGCCGAAGGTGACGAGAACATGAACGGATGTTGTCAATATAAGGAGATGACGTGTGCATCTGGAACTGGTTTGCGACACGAGTCGTATATATCTTATATAGCATAGTAGCAATGCCAATACGAGTGATTACAACGCTAGAGATAACAATGGCCTAACTATCTTTGCCATAGTAGCCATAGTATTTTTCCTGTGGAAAGTTAGCATGTGGAAAGAGTACAGCAGGGGGCCAGACACGCGATGGCAATATAAATCTCATTTAAATTGGTCTCAGAGCCGCTAGAGTTATCGATTCCTGCCGCTGTTTACATCACCGTGGCATGCATATGATTAGAAGTACTATACTTTATTGAGGGTCTGCATGTGGGAATAGCTGGCCTCATTTGCTGCCTCGCTGTATTCTCTAGATAGTGAGTCATGATGATTATATCGGGCAATCGTCACTACGCAATCGTGATGTGAGGCCCTGTTCTTCCAAGGATTAAAAAGCTGTCCACGATAACAGCCTAATTGGACATTTGCTAAGGCAGCCTCTCGATTGCTATGTTATACAGATCGCTTAATGTTATGTATGGATGGCATGCTAAGCGTACACGCAAACCCGCCATTAAATTTGCTCTCTCCCCCCTTGAGCTGAATACTATCCACGGCATAATTGCTAATCTGATAGACAGCTTTCCACCATGGCCGCTTGCCAGAGCTTTGACATGTAATTCAATGATCCAGCACTCAGATCGATAAAGAGAAAATATAGTTTTATCGAATATAGCAGCATTTTAATGATCTGGAGGGTAGACGATTCTTATGGGAAAACTAAATTACTCTGCATTTCAGCAACTGATGTCTATGCTCTAGCCATATACTATGAAGTCACGGGCTGTCTGTCGCTTATTAGGAAACTCAGGAGAGATTATATCACACCTGCATTGCGCCGGAGAATATATGTGTCGCCCCAATTTGAGTAACGCCATAGGATAAAGGCCAGTAAAGGGCGGAATGAACACAGCACATGGCCTACGAAAAGGACAGGGCCCTACAGAATTAAGAATATGTACTTAATTTTTTCTATTAATATGTACACAATAAATCCGTTCTAATGACTACGTTTGTTAAGATACCACCCACCTATAAAGACGGCTTTCTTAAATTCCCAAATGCATGCGCCCCTCTATTACGCAAGTATTTTTGATTTCTTTCTTAATACATGATTGATAATTCCAAATCAAGACATATGAAGATAAATGAACGCGCACAACGAGTTCTTGTTAAAAATAAATAGATAGAAAATGGAGGAATCCAATCTGTCAGTCAAATATATGCCGTCATAACGAATTGCGTCACATTCAGGTTGACGTCACAGTCAATTACGTCAAGAATCTAAATCCGTCATAAACGCTTAATAGTCCATCAGGTTGTACGAATTGTCTGTCTTTACTCTTTAATACACATTCTGTTAAATATTTTGAAACTAATTTGATTTGCCGCTGTCATAGGTAGCAACATCACTCAGGCAAATTATTTTCAAAATGTTCAACAACGTATACGCATAGCTTTCTAGAATTTTAGCTTCAAGGAGCTTCAAGGAGTTCGAGGTTCGATCGATCCCAAAACGGACAAAACGTGGGCGGAGCGTAGCTAGGAATTCATCTACTGAGGTTCTCCTGCGACTACGATGGAAATATGTCAACTGTCTACGAAAGCGTTACATGACTCTGCGTGGAGAAACACGAGTGCTGCATTTGTACCACCTGGGAATTAGATAACCGGCTTTGTCCAACATAGTTATGTTATATTATGCCTAATGCCAACATGTGGGTCATGTAGTGTCCTAACATATCTCCTACATGCTGGAAGGATAGCTTAATAGGAACAATATTATCTGGCTAGTGCACTATTGGAACGATATGGCGAATCAAAGCAATCCTAGTGGTACAATAAGGGAGGTTGGTACAATATTGTTAGTGTTCTCTGGTAATGCCTCAGAGGGTTAGTACACTGTACTATTACACGGTAGTTGCATTGGACAACGAATACCAATTCCAGGGGGAACAACACCGTGTACTATGACACTATAATGGTACTTGGTAACGCCATCAGAAAGATCAGTACCCATTTTGTGGGTTGTGGAAACAACATAGTGTGCTATAACAAAAGAGTTTCATTTGGTAGTGCCAAGTGGAACGCCAGTACACGGATCGTCATCAAGGGGAACAGCGAGCTGCTATGCTAGTGATACTGGGTGTTGTTTCATGACAACAACGCACACTAATCAGCCACGCCAGTGACTCTGGGTAGTGTCATGTGGAGGATAATAGCGGGATGCCACGAAGAAACAAAACGCACGTGGTCTGTGGGTCATGGCGTGAGGGAACCACATACGTCAAGTAGTGTTCAAGGGAAACGACATAATTAATTCGAAAGATGTTGGTGTTAGTACGTATGTAGCATCACATGGAGCAAGAGGGGTCAGATCACACATGCCACGAAACACGTAATAGGTGGCAGTAATTGATACTTGAAGACGACAGAAATCAAATTTGCACAGGCAAAATGTGTTTATTGCATTACATTGCAGGTTACCAATAGTGATTATGGAAGTCTGTTGGCAATGGTACCTTATTGTGCGGTACTACTTGTGATTGAAGTATTGAGACAATTCCAGTTACTCTAGTGTGCCAAAGTGAAAATTTCTGGCTGAACAGTAATGGAAATAACATAAGCCAGTAGACCATATGTGTAATTAGTCAACATTTGGCATGCAAATTGGTGTTACAACACTAATATCACTGATCGTGAAAAGGAAATATTTGGGACTTTTCTCCAAAGCATACCGTGAATACTGCTCATAACAGCTGCCGGTTTCCGCCAAGGTGCTGCGCGAGGTTAGAAATAACAGCATGCGTAATCAGCCGCTAAAATATCACTACAGAAGGGTGCATTGAATGGTCTGCTAGATCTTTAAATCTATGTCCCTTTCAAAAGTAAAATCTCTAATATCACTTTCTAGTCAGTTAATCAATAATCAATCGTGATATAACCACCAATGTATTTGCCTATTATACGTTATATTAACATTAAATGCCACACGTATTCCGGATTCTGGTTTCAATCCGTGCTTGTGTAACCTTGAATACATGACACATTGTCTCAGGAGGAACATAAGAGGTGCCCGTGTTCTTTATCACTCAGTGTGCAAATTTCGCTACAAGAAAGACTTGAGCAGCTGGTTGTGATCAAGACCACTGATAGAATAGCATGTTTAACAGGGTAGAGTACTACTAGACGCGAGACCTAGCCACGCAATTGTAATCGATTCCAATTCTGTCTTGTATGAGTGCGTGATGATTGTATGTGCTTGGATAACTTTCGCCCTACATTAACAAGTCGATTACGACGATATTCATGGGAGAATTTAATATCTCACAATCACTCGATCCGTCCACGCGCCTGCCATTTAAGTCAGTTAGTTGGTCGGTCGGTCGGAGGGTCGGTCGCTCAGTCAGTCAGTTAGGTCGGTCGGTCGGTCGGTCGGTCGGTCGGTCGGTCGGTCGGTCGGTCGGTCGGTCGGTCGGTCGGTCGGTCGGTCTGTCTGTCGGTCGGTCGGTCGGTCGGTCGGTCGGTCTGTCAGTAGGTCGATCTGTCAGTTGGTTGGTCAGTCGGTCTGGCCATTAAAGCAGTACTATACAAGTTATGCTAAATAGTATACTGTTGTCGTCGCCGGTGTCGTCGTCGTCGTCATCGTCGTGGTCGTCGTCGTCGTCGTCGTCGTTGCCGCCGTTGTTGTTGACAAAATTTTGTAATACGTCTAAACGAGATGGCGTAGGATTACTCTCTTCGAATGTTCTGGCTATTTGTGGTGAGCTCTGCTTAACATTTAACAAAGGTTCCAATTAAAGGATAACTAATCTGAACTCTTGATAGCTATTCAGGTGATAGATATAATATGCTACTCATAGACTATGCAGGTAATGTTAAGCTTTTCATCATGCCGCCAAAGAAAGATATTCAGGCTTTAGTAGCTAAATGGTGCTACATTTCTACGACCTATGATGGCTGTCATGATTTACTTTTCAACCAATCAGAAAAATCCTAGCTTGCCTGCCGCTGAATATAGCTCAGTCATAGAGGCGTCAGCTATAGTTTGGCAGTGTGGTATAAAAGCAATCATACAGGGAAGCAGCTGAATATTTTGAAACTAATTTGACTGGAAGTTGTTGCTGCCATAGGCAGAAACAAATTCCAGTCAAATTAGTTTCAAAATATTCAACGAGATGAATAATACATAATAAAGAATGTAATGCATTGGCACTTACATGACATTGCACACTATCGCTTGAGGAGACAAAATGGCGGCGATCACTGTTCAAAATTTACGGGATATTACAAAGCAGATAATTGTGATACAGAAACGGGAATGTGACAGGATATGAATGATCTGGAATCTATAAACCATAATCTATCGGTGCAGTATAACATTTGAGATGAGATCAGCATCGCTTTAATGCATCTCGTCTGTTAACAGACGTCACAATTAAATGGCGTACGATAGGTCCGACAAGAATGTCGCACAGCTTACTTCCGCACATTTTGATTCGTATGTAACTTTGAATGTAATTATCTGACTTTTATGTTCTGTGTTGTTCACACACCATGGGTGAGTACCAGCGGGATGGAATGCCATTACATGGTATGGCTATTCATACAACAACATCACATTTCTGTATTCCACATAATGACCTCTGACCTATAATAGTAGATAAATGTTATTAAAATTTCAATTTTTTTTATTGAGAGAAGTTTATGTGCATCCGATTACGTCTAGCAATGTTTAAAATCAGCTCAGACGCCGATATACATGTGCATACAACTGGGCGGAGCTTATCTGATAGTGGGATAGATTTCTAGACATGGCTTGTTTCCCATGTTTCGCTAAGCTCCGCCAACCCTTTTCCAGTGCTTGGCTCGATCAAATCATGAATTCTCACAATACCCATTGTAAAGGTAGCTATACAGGTAATGTCTTGAACATTTTTGAAACAAATTTGACTGGGTGCTGCTGTTGCCTATGGCCTATTCAACAGACGGTTTCTTAAATAGTAAAGAATACAATTCGTACACTTGACGGCTATTCAATGATCATGATTGAGCTAGACGCGTCATTCATTACACATTTTGATTGTGACTTCAGCCTACATGTGATGTAATTGATTATGACGTCATCTAGTTGACTGTCAGATCATATCTACTCATTATGCACATGCTGCGGTGAATATTAATTATTTATAACAGAGTACTATGGAGCGTGATCCAATGCCACAATCAGCTGGTCTCGTGTAGTCTACCCCTGCCATTCATGTATGAGTGAGGTCTGCCTGATGTGTATACTGGTTAATAGAGGAAGTGATAATGGACAATCAGGCTACGAAATGAGCATAGACCGATGAGGGGCAGGCTGGCAGAATGATGGACGGATGAACGCGTTAATGGGCAGCATTGATAACTAATCTTTTCCAAAAATATTTGGCTATTTAAATTACAGAGTAATTCAGGTATCCATTTCTATTTTCTAGCGCACCGCCCAGACATTTTGTGCGTTGAAATCGATATATATAGTTTGAACCCTGAATTCCTACAATAGCAATTCAAGGTAATTATTTTTCTTCATCAATTGTTTTTCTTAGTTATCTTGATACTATTTCGACAGCTCTTAGTAAAATTAGTTCAAAAATGGTGAAACGAATGTTTATTAAACTGTTCATCAAATACTTCGTGATGTACCTTTAATCTTCGTGACATCAATATAATTGTGAAGTCAGCTAAACATGTGATATAGTTGATTATGACGTCAGATACCTGAGTGACAGATTGAGTTACTTGGTGCACTTCATCTAGATTGCACCCTTCGAAGCACTCTTAGAATAAAGCATGGTATATTTGAAAAAAATGATGATAAAGAGTAAGATGATAAATCATATATTACATAACCTTGATTAGCTTATTCCTTCTGGCTGAGATATTCTGCACCTAGTTTCCATTCTTCAAATAAAGCGGATACCCACATTTATTTGAACCCCAAATACAACGCCTGTCTGTCAGTAAAACGGATTATTATTTGTAAATGCCAGTCTCCGATGTCCCTCGGCGACACTCGACTGACGTAAGCGTATGAACCGATACAGTGTAATACTCTGGGTCCGTATTTGGGACGTATTTAACTGGTATACGCATTCGTAGACACAAGTTATATCCCGTGACTACTTTAATTGGATCATCTTTAATGATTGAAACGATGTCGCTACATCAAGTCGATCTGGTCTTGTATTTGATATCGCATGTGAGTGGATCTATATGTTCGCCATCTATACGAAAATCGCTCACATTCTTGCCAAATAACATACCCCGCTCCGAATTGAAATAATTGCTAATGATGGATTCACCAAATGATAAGTGGGTTATCTGTACATTGTTGTGTAAGTATGATCAGTTAATGGCTGGGTTGTGGCTGCGTGTGCATATTTGACGTGGGCTATATTAAAGGCATATATTTCCCCGACCCTATACAAACAACGAATTGTACATGCTATGTACCATTTCACCTTAAAGGTATTCCAATTTCGAACTAACGTAAGAGAACCTCCGCGTGCTAGTATTTATATTGATTTTCTCCAAACCTGTGTAATGGAGGTGTACGCAACAACATCTCCCTGAACAAGGATTTGGTAATTTATGGTACAGAGGACTGAAAGCATACAACACAAATATCAGGACAAGAATCGGCACGTGCTTGCCCATAGATAGCGTGAATCAAAGGGTAATACATTGTAAGATTAACTTTATTATTTTTCCATAAGCTTTCGTACATAAATATATTTCCTCATGCCAACACGTCCAATATTTACAGGGTTGATACGCAAGACTCATGACAGCTCAACTACAAATGCCAGTCATGTCACATAGATCGTAATAATATACAGTCTGTCGAAACGGTTGAGAAATGATTGAACAGTCATTAAGGAACAATGGCAAGAGAAATACATTGGGTGTTAGGCGAGTTTGGTTGACAACATCAAAAGCTGTCTTAGCATCGAGTAGTGCTGCGTGTCTGTAAAGAGCATGTGCTCGAAGGCAGCACCCATGCAGTGCCAGAGCATTGTACATAGGCACGTCAGTGGCAGTGGACCCACACTATAGAGGATGCTGGATGGTACATATTCGCTGCTAAATGCTGCCTTTTATATTTGTCACGGGCGTGTTGCATAACATGGAAATACATTTTATGCCAAGACAAGATGCAGTACGCTAGCAGACCCATCTTCAGAATGTCTGTTACCATCTCAAATCATGCAGTTACATTTATTAGCATGCCTGTAAGATACTGGATTATTGTAGTTCTACTCTCTGTAAGGTGTCCAGATGGTATATCATCTGAATTCGTTGCCTTACCATTGTTCAGCTGCACCACCATTTTCTCCGCTTCCTTGCTGATAAATGGAGTGAGGTCACTGCCTGCATGACACAGATCCTGTAGGATAATTTCGTC
Source organism: Chaetoderma sp. LZ-2023a (assembly GCA_034401795.1). NCBI lineage: Eukaryota > Metazoa > Mollusca > Caudofoveata > Chaetodermatida > Chaetodermatidae > Chaetoderma > Chaetoderma sp. LZ-2023a. Next base: position 21,442,635 of record CM067372.1, read on the forward strand.
AAACTATTCTCAAGCTTGTCCGGAACTGCCTCGCGTAGTAAATGGGGGATAAATGGGGATACCAAGCTGTAGAAACTGTAGGTGTTATCCTTTCCTTTGATTTCCTGTCTTGAAAATGATATATTCTGTACTTCAATTTCAGGAACATTAGGTGATCTGCTGCCTGGCTGTCAGTGAATTAATTTGATGAACATTTATTTTTTGTTATGACTTTTGGCTGGCACACGTGTTTGACTGTCCAAGTTCCACCGGATTATAACAGATTTTGGTACTTCTTTTCTTAGTGCATATGCAGCTCCACGGTATTGTACTGAATCGACATAATTATGATTATATATATATATATATATATATATATATTACATGCTTTCCATTGATTACATGTTTTCTTGCTCTAATAACCCTAATACTTGCCATGGTAGAACCGTGCTCCTTGTTAATAGAATTTGCAAGAACTGTCGAGTCAACATACAGTAATGTATTCTCATAACGGTTTATATTAATTATTGAGTGTTCGTTAAAAATCACACACAGTTGCCACAATGTATGGCATTATGGTATTGTGATAAATTCGAGTAACTGTTCTCAAAACATTTTATGTCTATGATTGTGTAAAGGATCAGAATCGATGTCTGGTTCAAATGATCTACGCTACGGTTAGACGATTATCATAGAGTTCACTGCTTTCTTGAGGTCATGTACTTTGGTCACAATATAATCCGTTATAGTGTGTGACTGAGAAGAGTCGACCGGTCTTGCAAATTCCACTAGTGATGAACATAGTTCTAGCATGACACATCTTTTCGACGGAAAATTGTGATAGAGAACCATTGAATCGGAATACCTGGTACATCAAACAAGTCGACGACCTAACACGGAGTGCCGGGACTTTACCATGTCACATGGCATGGCCATGAACACCCAGTACATAGGTACACAGATACGGGGAACTGTAAGTACTCACATAACAACCAAAGGATACCTTTGAAGCTCATACGCTCACTCCAAGATGGGATACACACGCCTAACCGACAAAATATAACTGATTGGTGAGAATAAACAGGCCAACAGAACCGAACTGGCTACGCTATGCTGTCAGCAATGTGTACAACCATTGAAGTTGATCTTAAATTTGATGTTGATTGAAGTATTCTCATAGAAAGAATATTTCAGCAATAGAATGGGAATTAATAATAACAATTACTTAGAAAACATTGTGCTGCACGTTCAGTAGTCCTATGTCAATGCACAATACAATACGAGGACACTGGGTCATTAGGATCATTATACACCAGTCTGTTTCGCATCCGCGAAATGTAGTTGATGTGTGCAATTGCAGCCAAATCTGTTTATTCCCGACACTGAATGGATCATATGCAATGGATCAGACAAACAAACATTCAATTATTATTAGCGAAAATAAAAATTGTCGCCAATATATCGACGGGTTCCGTTACGTCTGCCTGCCTGCCTGCCTGCCTGCCTGCCTGCCTGCCTGCCTGCCTGCCTGCCTGCCTGCCTGCCTGCCTGCCTGCCTGTCTGTCTGTCTGTCTGTCTGTCTGTCTGTCTGCATGCCTGCCTGCCTACTTGCCTGCCTGCCTGCATGCCTACCTGCCTGCCTGCCTGCCTGCCTGCCTGCCTGCCTGCCTGCCTGACTGCCTGTCTGTCTGTCTGTCTGGCTGGCTGGCTGGCTGGCTGGCTGGCTGGCTGGCTGGCTGGCTGGCTGGCTGGCTGTCTGGTTGTCTGTCTGTTTGTCTGTCTGTTTGTCGGCATACAATCTCGTTTAAGGTTATATCTCAGGATCGATTTATCCAAATGGGACTAAACTTGGACACATGCTTTCTTATATCAAGTGGATGGAGCACAATGATGTTGAGGTCATGAGGTCAAAGTTCCATGGTACCGTGACCTTAGAAAAAGACCTTTACTTTTACGGTTAAGTTTTTGGTTTGGCTCAGCATACTCTCTTTTATCTCAGGATCGGTTCAATTTATTGGGATTAAACTTGGACGCATGCTTTCTTATATCAAGGGTGTGAGACAAAACGATATTGACGTCTTGATGTTCAAGGGCATTTTGAACTTGAAACTATTTTTTACAGTTATGTTTTTGGCTTAGATCACCATATCATCTTATATCGCGGCATGGATTCACCGTATTGGAACTAAACTCGGACACATGCTTCCTTAAATCAAGGGGAATGAAGACAATGACATTGATGTCAAAGTTCAAGGTTACTGTGACTTTGGTATAAAACTTAAATTTTATGTTTAACTTTTTGGTTTAGCTCAACATATTGACGTATATTTCAGGATTGGTTCACCGTATTAGAACCAAACATGGGCACACGCTTCCTTATATCAATAGAGTGAAGCACAATACTATTCAGGGCATGAGGTCAAGGTTTAACGTCATTGCGAACTTGCGATAAAACTATTTTGCCCGTTCAGTTTTTGGTTATAGCTCAGCATATCGTCTTATAACTCAGTTTGGCTTCACCTTATAGGGACTAAACTTGGACACATGCTTCCTTATATCAAGGAGATGAAGCACAACGGCATTGAGGTCAAAGGTCGAGGTCGTTGAACCATTTGACCTGTATAAAATTCTGAACTTAAGTTACTGGTACATTCCTCTACTTTGCTCATTTTGCCTTTATTTCAGGATTGGTAAAAATTATTGGAACTAAGCATGGCCATTCAGTTACCTCAAGCAATTGGAGCAGCAAAAAAGACATTCAGACTTCAGAGGTAAAGGTCATTGTGTTCTTGATACAAATCTAGATTTGCATTTAGAAATGCATAATGCCAAGATTTTCGCCAATATCCGGTAATGTAACGCTAATGTCTTGTGTATTTAAGTGTCAACTGTGGCCACACGGTGCTGCTTAATTGTGAGGTCTTATTACGAACACCCGTCTTTATCTCACAACACCAAATCAAGTGGTCGCTTTGAACAGTCTTATCATGGCCGTGTCAATCGTACATAATTGGACCCCGCTGTGATATCCGTTAAGACAAGACAGATGGTGTGTTCATAATACGCAAGCTGAGAGCGTATGCGCGTACATGAGACAGGCCACCAAAATGATTTTGGGCCTATATCTAATATTTCATATGCAAGGTTTGGAGTTTATATAAACGATGCACGCGCATCACAACTGCCCTTGGGATCTCATTAACAATTTTCCACATCACTCTAATACGTCGACACACGATGATCTTCCATATGGCTGGTGAGATAATATATAAAAGTCTTAGTATCGGCAGTTACTGAATCACTTTATTTATATTTATGCTGGGACACCACGACGTGCTTTACCTCAATGGTGCCATTCAGCCGCAGACGATGTTGCGGATGGAAGAGTACTACAGCACATTTAAATTCTACAAGCTTCAATAACCTTAATGTAACATCCAATCAGGATGTAAGAAATCGGACCTCTTATTGAAACTGATCGCTAAAGGGCTTCCCATGCGGGACCGCTCACTTCACATGGACATGCAAAGTTGCGATCGACTTGATCATGTTATGCCAACAGTGGAGTACAACATTAATAATGCTAGCAGAGCGACAGACTACATCATTGGAATTCCACTAATCCTATTTGGTTGAAACATATGTTTTTCCGATTTGTTATTTCAAACAAAACAGAATTTCAGATGATGGAACGGTTCTACCACACGCTGCTCACTCGTATCGATCACTTCTAAGCATAAATGCTTATCGAGCCACACATATGCATGCAGAAACTCACACCATTTAGGAACATCACAAACCCGAAGAGCGTTATATTCTCCATTGCCTTGCTATGAATGCGTTTTAGCAGAGAGGCTGGTTCCCTGATTCTAGGAAGTATATATTACCATCCATCCACATATTTTTGGTAGAAAATCCATGACAAGGTAATCTAGCAGTATGCCATTAATGCGAAAGCAATGAGATAACTGAGACCCAAATTACAGACATGCTTGTGTTCACCTCTACACTATCGAGTATTGACATCAATACCAACCTAAGTAACTACCGCCACACGTACGCTCCTAACACCGATGTGGTTGTTAACTCGCTGCTACATCATACAATCAAGTAGGTCAAAATACAATCATTTTACCTTTGACCCAACATGGACTACGTGAGGCGATGGATTAGAGGAGGTCAGCACATGTTGACCACCGGCTCAAGTCTTAGAGATATTAGATCTAATGGACCTTCCAAGTTTATCCATCCATCATATGACGTCATAATTCACTACGCGAGTTGTATGATGACGTCATAATCATGACGTCATGAGTGATTCGATATAGTACCTCTTTGGCGCTTAATTGCCCGACACGTATGAATTGTATGTCTTTACCATTTAATAAACATTCTGTTGAATGTTTTGAAACTAATTTAACGGGCCGCTTTTGTTACCATAGGCAGCAAAGCACCGAGCCAAATTAGTCTCAAAATATTTAACAGCTAATGCGTATAGTTTTCTGGAAATTTATAGTCAGGGTGTTCGGGGATCGATCGATCCCAACACGGTCGAGGTGTGGATGGAGCTTAGCTAGAGATCGCCGATGCATAGCTAAAACTGGAAAGGTCCATTGCTTTGCCATGATACTGTCTGAACTATGTACTGCATGCTCCATCTACACAAAGTATGTTAGAGAAAATAACATCATCTTGACACTATTCTTACGTAGTCCTAGTACATATATGCGACCGGCAAAGGAATATCAGTGTGCAAACACAATGGACAATGGATCATCAGAAGAACACACAGATCAAAGATAATGTGACGAGTCGCGCATAGCCCCGGTATTAGTGTATATAATTGGATATACATGTGTATAATTTAACTCTCACCTCCATTTGGAGATGGCTATGTGTAAAGCTGAGATTTACATAACCGAACATCAATACTTTAAAAACTGTGTGCGATCCTGAACATGTATGCTCAATATATCATCCATCCGATATTCCAAAAAAGCGCATGCAGTATTCAAAGTTAATTATTTAATCGGATGCCTGCACACAATACTTAATATATCCTCAACATAATCTTTCAGACAATAACCAATTGTGTGACAAACTGGTCGACATATTACCGGCTTATTATATCTCCACCCCGCCCCAACCCGTGAGACGCATATCCGGCGACAATATTGATACAATGGCTCCATGTATAATCTGCTCCCAGTAGCCATGATATCGTAACAATACTGCCTTATCTATGTAGTAGATCGGCATTGTTGCCAGAAAAACGCTATATCTACATTGAATTATAAATACATATATAGGCATACATTATCCTACAACATATGATGTGTCTAGCCAATTTCTTATCTGTGTATTCGATAAACTCTGTATAAACTCGATATCTGCTGCTGTATTTTACGGAAACTATGTACGTCAAACTATTATAACCGTTTTGCAATAGTAGAGAGCATTGGAATACATCGAAAAGCATAGATCTTCAAAATAGTAAATTTTTCACCGAAGGCGATCAACTCGTCATTTTGTCAATTTAATGAGATGACGTGTGCATCTAGAACTGGCCGCGATATCAATCATATATACGTTGCATAGCAGGACAACAATGTAAATATGTCCTATTATGATCCTAGATATATCAATGACATGGATGTGTCTCTACCATGGTGTCTTACGGATGGACAACTGTGATGAACAGACATGTGATGACGATGTTTACGGTGCTATGTAACAGGAAACCACAGGCATGTGATGGCGACGTTCATCGTGCCATGTAACAGGAAGCCACAGACATGTGATGGCGATGTTTGCCGTGCTATGCAACAGGAAGCCACAAACATGTGATGGCGACGTTTGCCGTGCTATGTAACAGGAGGCCACAGACATGTGATGGCGACGTTCACCGTGCCATGTAACAGGAAGCCACAGACATGTGATGGCGATGCTTACCGTGCTATGTAACAGGAAGCCACAGACATGTAATGGGATGTTTACCGTGCTATGTAACAGGAAGCCACAGACATGTGATGGCGATGTTTGCCCTGCCATGTAACAGGAGGCCACAGCCATGTGATGGCGATGTTGACCGTGCCATGTAACAGGAAGCCACAGACATGTGATGGCGATGTTTACCGTGCCATGTAACAGGAAGCCACCAACATGTGATGGCGATGTTGACCGTGCTATGTAATAGGAAGCCACAGACATGTAATGGGATGTTTACCGTGCTATGTAACAGGAAGCCACAGACATGTGATGGCGATGTTTGCCGTGCTATGTAACAGGAAGCCACAGACATGTGATGGCGATGTTGACCGTGCCATGTAACAGGAAGCCACAGACATGTGATGGCGATGTTTACCGTGCCATGTAACAGGAAGCCACCAACATGTGATGGCGATGTTGACCGTGCTATGTAACAGGAAGCCACAGACATGTGATGGCGATGTTTGCCGTGCTATGTAACAGGAGGCCACAGACATGTGATGGGGACGTTCACCGAGCCATGTAACAGGAAGCCACAGACATGTGATATCGATGCTTACCGTGCTATGTAACAGGAGACCACATACATGAGATGGCGATGTTGACCGTTCCATGTAACAGGAAGCCACAGACATGTGATGGCGATGTTTACCGTGCCATGTAACAGGAAGCCACCAACATGTGATGGCGATGTTGACCGTGCTATGTAACAGGAAGCAACAGACATGTAATGGGATGTTTACCGTGCTATGTAACAGGAAGCCACAGACATGTGATGGCGATGTTTGCCGTGCTATGTAACAGGAAGCCACAGACATGTGATGACGATGTTTGCCGTGCTATGTAACAGGAGGCCACAGACATGTGATGGGGACGTTCACCGTGCCATGTAACAGGAAGCGACAGACATGTGATGTCGATGCTTACCGTGCTATGTAACAGGAGGCCACATACATGTGATGGCGATGTTGACCGTGCTATGTAACAGGAAGCCACAGACATGTGATGCAATAAATTTAATTAAAAATATTACCACAGCTTCTAGATAATCGATTCCTGGTGTTGTTTACATCATATGCAAATTACAGTGCTGTGCAAACTGCTATGCGTACTAAGCTTTAATGAAGGTCGTTATGTGTGCAGCTGGTATTATTTGCTATCTGACTTTATTCTGTAGACGTTTATGCATACTCATTATATCATTCAATCTCGACAACGAAATCGTGATATGAGGCGCCGTCTTCTATTGATTAATAAGCTGTCCATGAATGCCGTCTAATTCTCCGACAACGCCATATGGCTACTCCTAGATCGATTAATCTTAAGCACGGATAGCATACTAAATGTACACACAAACAGCGTCATTAAATTTGCTCTCACCAACGCTGAGCTGAATACTATCCAGGCCATATTCGATAGTTGCTAGTTTGGTAGATAGAGTTACACCGCAATACCTTGCCATAGTTTTGGCATGAGACTCAATGCTCAAGCTCTCAGATCGATACAAAGACCATATATCTTTATTTACCATAGCCCCATGAAATACACAGTCCTAAATGGACGAATTACTTTGTATCCCAGCAACCTCCATTTCCAGATACTGTGCCAATGCCACGAATGAGGCTTTGCTTTCTTTGGAAAATATAGATGGCTTCTGCCACATATGCAATAACCTAATATATACTCATAGTCATTCCGAGCTTGTAGCTAAACATGCACATACCATGAGTTAAACATACCTCCACCCCCAAATTGTATATGGCATAACATATTAGTACGTGATATATGTAGAGGCATGTGTATGGAGATGAGGCACCTTAGACGACTTAGATTTGGGGGCCTGTTTGCTGTGTACGAATGTTGATACGTCATGGCACTGCATTCATTCTGTCTTGCTCGCAATTTGCCATCTCATCTCGATTCTAAGAACTTATTGGAAGTGGAAGTATTGGTGCCCTTAAGTCCTCGTGTGTCCACCGCGCCTCAAAGCGCCAAAAAGGAGACTTTGATCAATTACGCCTTTAACTTGTCAAGAGTTTTCAAGCCAATTAAAATTTTGGCTCAGTGAATGACCATTGGCTGGGCAAGAATAGATTTATTTTTGTAAGTTTACAACGGGAATTTAGGAAAATCGCTTTTAAGGAGGTTTTTTTTTTATCGATATGTTTTTAAAGGGTTAATGGTCAAGAAAATCTAAATTTGTGTTTAGTCCGTGTCCAATAGCAGGCCAAGAGAAGACAACTCTTGCATATTTATCACTGGAATGACTGGATCGGTAAGTCAGCCAGTCATTACAGTGGCACATTTTCAAAATCTTCTCTTAGCCTGTAAATAGACAGTCCTCAAGACAACTGCAGAGGAAGTATCGGCCTGTTTTACCATTATAAACCACAAGTTGACACAAGACACAGTTTGAGATTCCTGTACATCCCACCACCCCCAACCCCACCCCACCCAGCATTTGCTGGAATATCTAACACTCTGTCAATAGATTTTGATTCCATTTTCAATGAGCATCGCGACAAGGTGCCTGCTTTTGTTGGTTGCGAGATGCTGCTATTCCCATGTATCTTTCTGTCATCTGATGTCCACACTCTCCACACACGCCAACAAACTGAAGAAGGGCGAATGAAACGGTTCCTTCAAAACACATAAGATTCCAATGTGTTGACTGATGGTCAAGTATATGTATGCAAATGCATTGTTTAACAAACCCTGCGAGTAGATAGGCCTTGATATAGGTCTGAGTGAAGCAAGCTTATACCATTGTTAAAACTAAGGACTGCATGCCGTCGTGTCCGGGGAGTTCATGCCGCAATATGTGAGCCATTAACTCGTTTTTAGGTATGCTTGAATTGTTTTATCAGCGCATTACGCGCAAATGTAACAGTGACTTCTTACAGGGGTGTCCACTTGCTCAATAAAAACAGACAGGTGCTACATATTGATTCCTCCTTTTGATTCCAGATTTATGTGAACAACTAAAAAAATGTATATGCCTTGACGTTCTTGTCAGGCCCATATATCCGCACTCTAGTTTACGATGCTGAGACGTGCTCTAGTTCTGTCATAACATTCTATAAGCCCAACCGAGTTTTACTTCATCACGTGTGCCACTGCATTACACCGACAATCATTTTTGCCAAGAAGTCTTCACCGTTGAAGCATCAATCTTAGAAACAAGCGTGAAGATGGTTGTGGAGCAGTTCATGGTATCTCGTTTTCTCGTCAGTGTCACTGCCAGGAGAGTTGACATTATTTTTCTTAACCTTCATTCGTTTGTTGTGTTGACCCCGAGTCTATATGTTAGGTGATATTTTGCTTTCCTTCGTCTTACTGTTTCTTCAAAAACCTCTCGATCACCGAATGTGGTTGATCGAGCATACTTTGTAACGCGGCTCGAGCTTTAAACAGGGGTGCAGATGATACAACGTCACCCTGTTCTGGATGGGAGGAAATTAGCGATAACTTGCGCCTTTGGGCAACGTTTGTTCCAGGTAGATCTTAAAAAATACATTGATTTGGCAGATGAAATAATTTTTGTAGGTTGAGACCAAATAGGTGAAACTCAACAGATTTCCTTAGGCAATCGTGTGCGCTTTCATGGAACAAATACGAAGGACTGGTTGTAGTTGCAGGATGGCTCTACTACTAGAGTCGCAGACTACAGTACGTCGTCGGCGGCGCCGTCGTCGTCGTCGTTGTCATATTCCTTACCTGATTGTCCATCTAGTACCCATCAGATCCGGTGCTGGTTGTATACCATGTTTATGACTAAAGCACCGGCATCGTTGACTCGTTCTAGATTCAGGCGCCACTGTATAACGTAGATGAGGCTGAAAAGATAGCATTGGAGCACGAAATTACACATTCACTTATATTATCGGACACTTAGCATCATGCAGAACTCCATATTGTAGCATGTGTATCGCCATCATTCTGTCAGGTAATGTCCTCCTGATTCTGACCTTTGTTTGCGTGCTTTCGCCATCTGTAATGCATCACCTATCACTACAGATGTTATACCCATCATGCTAGAACTACATCTGCTACTTCTATCTGCATAATAAACTCATCAAGATTAGTCTACGAATGGACCTTTCCAGGTTCATCCATCGATCATCTGACGTCATATGACGTCATAATTAAAAAGGTGATGGGTATGCTGACGTCATAAGTGATTCCAAAGAGTACGTCTTCAGCGCTTAATAGTCCGACACACTGTACGAATTGTATGATATTGAAGTCGTCAATGCCATCAACCAGTAGCTCGTACAATGATATTGAAGTAATCAATGCCATCAACCAATAGCTCGTACAATGATATGACAAACCTTTACTTTGTGTCATTACCGACACGCATCCTAAAAAGGGACGGTGGCCTGGGATTCTTCATCCTTTAACATTCATATCAACCAAAAACAGCTTCTGAAGTGGTCTTGGTTTGCAAACCAAGAGAAGACTATTTTTGAAAAATTACCACTGGAATGACTGGCTCGATAGTTTCCTCTTGGTCTGCAAATGGACATTTTCTATCAGAAAATTGAAGTTTCCTTAAACAAATTCGAGCGCTAAAGGGTTAAGTGGCAAACGGCGTTACCTCATTTGATAGCAAGGATAATATGTATGCCAATATTGGAGCTCATTTAATCATTTGAACGTTTTCACATTTATTTATGTATGGTTGTCCTGAAAGGGAGAAGCTAGAAAACCATTTTCCTATCAGTTTCCTCCTGTTCGGTCTACGTTAAGTCAAATGCGCTATAGCTATTTTGTCCTGCTTTAATCTGTGGTGATAGGTGAAGGGTTGTAATAAATCACATTGAACACGTGTCGTCAGCACGGGGGATCGATTAGCACTGAAAAACGCCATCGCCAGATTCATTAAATTTTGTTCTGATCTTTGCTGTTGGTAAATACCGCAACCGAGTTTCGGATTCGGAAGTCTATATATGTGAAGCTAATGCATTGCCCCTCTAACTAACGAGATGACGTCATCATGTGGCGTGCGCTTAAAGCTTGCGTACGCAATGTACGCTGGTATGGCTATTCTAATATAGTATAGATAATTGTGTGACTGTTTGGTGAAAAGTGGTAAACGGGATTGCCCTTTTACAAAATGTGTGCTGAAAGCGTCACAGCCAAGTTAGTGTAGGTTAAGAATACATTTCATGTTCAATATTCCAAAACACGTCTCTATAAACCATGGTAACTACAACTTAGTGATTCACCATATGTCCAAATTGTGCACAAATCTATCCCAGATGATGTTATGTTCCCGGAATTACGCGTACTCAGGCTGTGCGTGAGGGTGCCTAATTTGCAGTAGAATCCTTTCAAACAAGTTTCAAGTTTTTATTTCATATTCCCAGGTCACGTCCGTGACATATGAGACACAAATGTACATGATACATATTACACATTGCAAGTGTGAGCTAACAGACATGCAGTCTTCAGATATTGGACAGTGTACTGAACTAATCAGTTTGGCGGCTACGTTAACGAAACACAGCAACGAGTATTAGTCACGTTGGTATAAATATGAGTATACGTTTCTAGTAATTCCTTTAATGTTTGACATTCCAGGTCAAACAACCAAAGTGACAAAGGGCGCAAAAATACGCCAGAATACCACGTGCTAATCGATATGACACTCTCACAAAAGCATGCGAATCAATACGACACTATTCCTCTCTCTCTCTCTCTCTCTCTCTCTCAATCTCTCTCTCCCTGCCCCTCCTTCCATCCCTCGCCCTCTCTCTCTCTCTTTCTCTATCACCCCCTCTTCTCTCTCTCTCCCTCTCTCCCTCCTCCTCTTTCCCCTCCCTCCATCTCTCTCTCTCTCTCCCTCCC
>CM067372.1:21454954-21462454 GCA_034401795.1 Chaetoderma sp. LZ-2023a
CATGACACGTGTGTTGGCGGGATCCGAAAAATAATTCGAAAAGTCTAACATATCCTGAAAATCAGCAAACTTTTTCCAATGTTTCCCAAAATTGTGATGACGAGGACGAGGGTTTCCAATATATGGTTGCTCCCGTTTGTATTTTAACTATGCCAATGTGGATCTTCTATCTGAAACAAGCAAATGCGTGGCCTACATACATCAAATGTCCATTCAAACAACACATATATAATCATTGTCAGAAGGAGTTGTCGTCTTGGTTGCGCTTTGCATTCAGATCAGCATTTTTATTCTTTGTTGACGAAAACGCCACGTTGGGATAAATTTGTATCATATAAATACGCTTTCAGCCCGTTTAAGATTTTCATTGACTAGATAACGCGTATTGTTTGGTTTGTCCTTATTTTTTGTGGCGCATTGATCAGAAGTCATAGAGCTTGATGTGCCACAGCGACGAAAATGGCGCAAACTGGGCCATTCAAACGGTATTTTCCACGGACCGACTTTGTTGGAAAATTTGTCAAAATATCAGTTTATATGATAAATAGAATCTCAAACTAGGTCCCATTTCACATCACTATCATCAACCTCGTCGAAAATTATCACATGTGATATACAAGGATTTGCATGACGAAGTTGAATAAAACATGGAGTTTATAGTACGTGGATTTTGACGTTAAAACTCAGCAACGAAACGTTGACAACGGTGACAAAACAATGCCTCAATGTTTTATGGGACTAGGCCAACACGTAGGTAAATGCGTAGCCTTGGATTAAGCATACATGATAGATAATAATAATAATAATAATAATAATAATAATAATAATAATAATTTATTCTACTTTTCATTGCCACACCCGCCTTGGAGACAACTTTGTGCCGTCCGATGATCCAACTCAAATGCCCAGAGATTCTCAACGGTCTTAGACACGTGCCGGGCTTTCCTTTAGGATATTACGCAATAATGAAAGCCTATAAAACTGGGCTATGTTTATTAAAAAGCGCAGCGTGCGCGTGGCTAACAAGAAAAGGCAAGTCAGTGTCCTTTCTTGAAAGCTACGCACACGCCTACCCCCCAAGCAAACGTCTAGATGCGATCATTAATTATCGTTGTAGTTTAATATATATATATATTAAACTACAACGACATAGATTTTAGTTCATAATTAATTGTTGGAACATTCAAAATAGGCATATGTTTATTTCCTTTATGATGCATCTCTGAGCCATTTCGAAGCCGGTAAACAGTAACAAAATTCCTTAGACTATTGATGAATCCAATTTGTCATAATGAATTACATCACATGCATGTTGACGTCACAATCAATTGCATTGCGACTGACATATCTAAGTCCGTCATGAACGCTTAATAGTCCGTCAAAGCTGTCAAAAGTGTATGTATTTACTACTTAATAAACATTCCTTTGGATAATTTGGCACCGAGGTGACTGGGCGCTGTTGCTGTCATAGGTAGTAAAGTCCTCCGGTTAAATCGGTTTCTAAGTATTCAATCGACTTAAGTACAGTACAGTACAGGTATAGATTTCTGGAAATTAAGAATCAGATTTATCCCAACGCAGGAAAAGGTGGGCGGGGCTTAGCTTAGACCGAATTAATTCATTGTAAAGAATACTATGTAGAATATTTTTATGCGGATTTGACCGGAAGTGGTTGCTGTATAGGGCAGCAATAGCTTCTCGTCAAATTGGTCTTAAAATATAAAGTAATTTACATAAGCATTTGTGCTGAGCCCCTTACGCTGAAATGGTGGTGTTGATATGTCACACTTGATTGCTACGATTAGGTTTCTCATTATTAAATTATACTTAAATGCGTACCCACCTGCGTGCGCACGTGCATGCATGGGCGAGTAAGTCACTTACAGGCTGATGTCACAATCAAAAATGCATTGAGAAAAATGATGTATCTATCTCCGTCATGAACATTTGAAGTCCCCTGCCACATGTACGAATAATTTGTTATAGCCGTGTTCTCATTGGAGTGTTAATCAGTATTGAGCTACGCCGGTTAAATCTCTAGTGAGAATACGGACTTAGATGCCGTAGGCAACAACATCAACCAGGGCAAAATTAGTTTCAAAATATTCAACAACTTACTGTAGCTTGAAGAGAGAATGCGTTTGCGATAAAATTGTCTGTCTGTCTGTCTGTCTGTCTGTCTGTGTGCGTATGTGTGCGAACTTGCGTAAATGTATGCGTTTGTTCGCGTCTATGTGAGTGTTGTGACAGTTGGATTTGTTGAACTAGGAATGTAGGTGAAAAGCAAATAAATTATAACAATGCTATTCATAGAATAAGTCAAGCACCAATGTTAGTATTTTTCTGTATTTGTACAAACATGTAGTGTATATTATTGTATATTATTGTACATAGTGTATACATGTTTGAGGGCCTTGTGAACGTCAGGCAACTGACGATTTACGATCGTGCGTGTGCGCGGAGGTCAACGACGGTTTGATTTTGCTTAAAAAGCTGAACATTTCAGCTCTGAATTCGCAAACGTGCGCTTCAAGTGATAGGTCTAATTATGTGGAAAACTCCCAGTCAACCCGTCAACAAAGTCAACTCCCAATCAACCCGTCAAATCACAGTCAACTCCCAGTCAACCCATCGGATCAGTGTCAACTCCCTGTCAACTCGTCAAAGCAGAGTCAACTCCTACTCAACCCATCAGATCTGAGTCAACTCCCGGTCACCCCCTGAAATCAGAGTCATCTCCCAGTCAACCCATCAAACCAGAGTCAACTCCCGGTCAACCCGTCAAATCAGAGTCAACTCCCGATCAACGTATCAAGGCAGAATCAACTCCCAATCAACCAGTTAAATCATGGTCAACCAGTCAAATCCGAGTAAACTCCAGGTAAATCCGTCAAAGCAGAATCAACTCCCAATCAACAAGCCAAATCAGAGTCAACCCCTGGTCAACACATCAAAGCAGAATCAACTCCCAATCAACCAGTCCAATCAGAGTCAGCTCCCTGTCAACCCAGAAAAGCAGAATCAACTCCCAGTCAACCGGTCAAATCAGAGTCAGCTTCCAAACAACCAGTCAATCAGAGTCAACTCCCAATCAACCCGTCAATCAGAGTTAACTCCCAATCAACCTGTCAATCAGCGTCAACTCCCAATCAACCCATCAAATCAGAGTCAACTCCCTGTCAACCCGTCAAAGCAGAGTCAACTCCCGGTCAACCCATCAAATCAGAGTCAACTCCCAGTCAATCAGACAATCAGAGTCCACTTCCACTCGACCATCAAATCAGAGTCAACTCCCAATCAACCATGCAAATCAGAGTCAACTCCTAGCCAGCCAGTCAAATCATAGTCAACTCCCAGTCAACCCGACAAATCAGAGTCAGCTCCCAGCCAGTCAGTCAAATCATAGTCAACTCCCAATCAACCCGTCAAATTAGAGTCAACTACCGGTTAACCCGCCAAAGCAGAGTCAACTCCTAATCAGCCTGGCAAATCAGAGTCAGTGTGTTGTAATAAAATAAATTAAGAAATGCATGCTTTAATATCAAATTAACATTAAGCCGATGTATCACCTAAAACGTTGACGTATCCCGCAAGAATACATATGGGTTTTCTTTATTAAGCAAACGACACACAATAGCCTACCATATTGACATGACATGGCACTGTGACGGACATGTATGTCAGTGTATTCAATTATGCCTATGGTCACGTATTCATCGTTCTTTAACCAATTCTAGTGGTGCATACATGTTTTCATGTAATAAAGGTTGATTCATTTTCATATTTGTGCTTGCCAAGTGTTGTTGTTCTCTTGTTTTATCTATCAATACCGACATCAAGATCGCTTCTAAATGTGCATTTCATACGGAATGAGTTGAGTGCTTGACCAGTGACGATGTTGCCCCGATTCATTTCCTTCGAGCCATTGTTATCTGTCACCGAGATCTTGGACGTTAGTGCTAGGTCGCCTCAAGCAATCATATCTCATTATGGGGTTTGGAAAAGCATGGAATCTTCGTTATCGTGTATTCAGTAAAGTTTGTTTTCTTTTAGCTGACGAATCGTGTCTTGTGGCCGCCATTGCTCCGTGACATTACGACAATCAGAGAGATTTCCCAATCCCAGAGAAAGGATGAGTGAATCTCCTGTTATTTAGACCTTTTTGTTACTGAATAGCTAACTGTTAATATGCTCCCCGCTAGCTCGTACTTATCCATGTGTTGCTGAAGGTAGCTGTGTTCTAAGACTACACCAGCGGATGCCAACAACCTTTCCAAAGAGAACACACGTTTTCCGTTCGAGAATGTATATGTAGGATTAATGTCTGGAAATTTTAGGTGCGAATGCATAGAGTTAATAAAGCAGTATACAAAGCATCTGGTCAAATACTGACCGCACGTGCTATTTGTTTATTGATAACGCGTGTGAAAGGTCGGGGGACGACCTGTTGTATTGCATATGTGTGTCTTCGAGAAGTTGGATGCTGTTGGGCGGAGAATGTAAATGCAGGATTGTTTAACAAAATTACTGATAACCGATGCAACGCGTGACAAGTACATATCTCAAGTTTCGATCAAAGAATATTACATTGTTTCGTGAAACACGTTTGTATCATACAGCGGCTGTTTGTCTGCTTCTGTTCTATATTCTTGCTGAATTTATCTTTAATTAATCAACAATCTTACCGGGAAATATTAATATTTTTTTAAGAATTAAAACTGCGAGACAAACAAGGAAAATGCGGAACTTGCCGTAATGTTACACAGAGAGGTGGCAGGCTAATTATTCCATGAACTTTTATCGTACAACATTAAGTGAGATTTACCAAATTTGCGGCGACGTCTCTACCAGCGGCAGTGTAGCTTATAACTGTGCGTGCCAAATAGGCTGTGATGACTGGCCCGATAAGAGGGCGATGCTAGAGGGGCGGCTGGGTGACTGCGTGATAGTTGAGAGTTATTAGTATTGATCTTCTATGTGACATAGCGCTGCGCGACTCTACCTCGCCCCGCTCACCCACCCCTCTTATCTCCAGGGCGCAGTGGAAAACATGGCCACATTCTGGCCTACTATCATGTCCCGTGGAGTTTGGCTTCGGTATTATTTACGGAGCAGCACGTCCTTCAGTAACTATCATCGGTGTTGCGGCTTCCTCAGCTAGTGCCATCAGGGCGATACACGCGCGTTATTGTTATCACTATAACGCTGTTATTACCGACATCAGTTAAACTATTCGCACTCTACCGAGCGGCATCAGAAACAGATAATATCGGAGATCTCCTGTGATCTGGGAGACCGGTGTGCTTGGTTCATTCTATGACTACTATAATGAATGCGGCTTGCTTCTTTCACAAGCACTGCGTCTTATTGTAGTACGTATGAATATTGATAAAGCCTTTAGGCTTGTCTGTGTAGGAGTATTAGTAGCATTGAAGTTGCTTAGCAGTAGTTTCTGCTAATGCCGTTCTCCGTCAGTAACAAACAGATCGCCTCGCAACGACCGCCAATAGTAATAGTCGCTAGATTACGGAAGCAATGTTTTTCTAGTCGGTTTGGCGTAAATAATCAGCCAGTGTATGGCGGAGTTGGATAGAGAACGAGGGAGCGGATCGGCAGACAAACACACATACGTTCGATAAAGGCCTGCATGGTTACAATATAACTGATTGCATGCAGAACGGATCTATCATCCGCTGAGCAGATCTAAAACCGATATATACCAGTATAGGCAATGAGCGCGTGTTACATTAAACGACGGATAAGCACTCAATCGTTACACAGTTAACGTGTTTATGGGAACAGGACCGTGCTTCAGAACGAATAACAGTGAACGTGATCCGGCGAGCTTATAACGATAGTATGTTACACTTGTGAGTGATTTGTAGTTTAGACAGTTTAGAAGTCAAATTGTTGGGACATTAGAGGAGCTTTTTTGTTTTGTCTGGCGAGAAATGGCGAAGCGTAAACTGGAACCTGTTATTGTGAAAGCGGTGAAGAAACGGCGTTCATTAGTGGGTAAAAGTGGCGTGAGAAAACAGAAGCCTGGCGCGAATAATGCTAGATGTGCGAAGAATAAACGAGGACAAAAACCGGCTAACAAAAATAACAAAGTTGTTTCCAAATCGACAAAGGTAAAACTAGTACAATATGCGGCTAACCCAGATTGCGAGAGTGCTGAGGACCTATTACAACCGCTTCAGAAAGATGGCGACACTGTGTTAGAGGTGGAATGTGGTACTAATAAAGCACACCTTTACCTGTCTAAGTTATGTCAAGGAAGCAAAGGGTCGTGTATTGAATATGATGGTTCATGGCTGACACCTAACGAATTCCAGGCGGCGAGCGGACGTGAGAGTGCCAAGGACTGGAAACGTTCTATTCGGCACTATGAGAAGAGTTTGAAACTGCTACTTGCTAAAGGAGCAATCTCTCTTCATTCTAATTCGTGCGACTGTGACGGAAACACCATACCGCGGAAGCGACAGGTGAGTGGCAACGCCATTACGGCAATCTAAAATACAGCTGGGTTAGTGTTTGATTTGACTTGTCGTGGAACATGCTATCAATTAGATATATGCACAGTTTGTCGCAGCTACCCCCTTTCACCCACCTTCTCAAAGCATACTCCCTGTCCGCGACACGCATAAGTCGAGTCGGCTCTGTCCACGAGCCAGCCCTATAACAACTATTATGATAAACTCACCACCCGGGACTTTATCATGGCATGTCGGTCTATCTAAGTGTCTGCCATAGATCTGGCTCAGAGTCACAGCAGACTCAGACAATAATACGCCACAGACACACATATACGCAGAAGATTATATGAAGTATGGATATCGGTGTCTGTACGAACCATTCGTGTTATACAGTACAGCTCAGAAATAATTTAACATGTTTCCAAAACAGAAACAGAAGCATGATAGTAGTCTGAGGCACCATCACTAAATTCCTTTAACGCTAGGGTAGGCACTGTAGGCATTATGTATAATGTTACTTTAGGGCACTTGATAAACCTACTCAGTCACATGATAATAAAGCCCTAAACTCGCCCGATGGTAATACGCCATGATGTCCTAGTAAGCTGTAAATATGTTATGGTATGTTATGTACTTAGTAAAAAAAATGTTCTGTTGAATTTTTTAAACATAACTGGATTGGAAGAAATTGCTGCCTTAGGCAGCAATATCTTCCAATTCAATTATGTTCAAAATATTCAACAATACGCTTTATTTTGCTTTGGAATCGTTCTAAGTTCTTTGTAGCTGTTCTGTACCTGTCTCATATGAATGTTCTCCGTAACAAAGATGTGTTAGAATGAGTCCAATCTGCTACAGTAACCAACATGGAAACGAGAGCACCCGCGCGCAACATATATATAACAGCTATTTCCGATCTACGGAAATTGGTTTCGTCAATCTTAAGTTGGACATTGATATTGCTAAGGATTTAGTGATTTGAAATCATTGTTCTAATCGGTATGGTTTGGGTGGCTGGAGATGG